>BPLR01020238.1:0-92915 GCA_021605095.1 Caerostris extrusa | reverse complement strand
AGTTACGTATTGCTGTGGGAACTGTACTTGTGATTTAATCGTGCACTCGCATTAAATTAAATTTTTAATTTTTCATTTCTTTTGCATAATAGCACCATTGTTTGTATATATATATATAGTGCTTGTAATTAAAGTGTTCCCATGAATCCTTATCTTTTCTTGGATGCCGTTATAGGTCTAATATAGGCAGAGATCTTACAACAGTTAAACACGGGAGTTCTTTCGTTGAAATTGAGGATGCAATTCGAAAGATACAACTCTTACAGTTATTAATTCAAAATTATGATTGAAAAGTGGTGGTGGCAAAAACATAACCTTCAGGGCAATGATGAATCTGTTATATATCTGCCGGTTTAGTGGCAAATGAGTTCAGATTAGAACTTCTAGCGGGCATATAAAATAACATAATTCATGCATAAGTTGGAAACCCTATCGCCTTAAATTCTGATGAAAAAAATTTATTATTCATTTTTGTAACATATTACCCTCAGTATTTTCTATTATCCTTTAGCATACTAAAATAGGCTCCGTACCCGGTAAAAAAAAAAAAGTAAAAGTAAATCAGTTCCGCACTTGTAAAGAAAAATAGAGAATTCCAAATTCATTGTATAGCTAAAAAAATCGTGTTAGAGCTTTCAGAGATTTTACAAGATTTAAAAGTAATCTATCCTTTTGAAATTCCATTCCACACACTTTAAGAAGACACCTAAGGTTTACTTCGCAAAAAGCTTATAATGAGATAAATTTGAATAATATAACATGCATTCAGTTTGCAGAAAGCTTAAGAAAAAAAAAAAAGCAAAAGTTTGCCAACTATCCTTTCAGGCATTCTTTTTTGTATTATTATTATTATCAGGAAGTGATTTATTGCTTTGTATATTTAAAGCCCTCCAGTATCTTTTGGTGAGTTAATACTTCCACTATCTTGTACAGAAAATAAATCTGTAAACGGATTTTCGAACTATGTATTTTTGAAGTCTTTTGCAGTTTTTATTAAAGGGAAAAAGTGGCGGTTTTTAGAATGTTAAGTCTGTGGTATCCAGTTAACTAGATTTATAAATGTAAGTTTTAAATTGTGGTTTTTATTTATTTATTTGTTTTTTTGGAAGAAATAATTATTCCTAAACTTTCGCCTAAAATAAGCTTTATTTTGATAGATTGTTATTATTATTATTTAAAGGAACAAAATATTCCGGTACTTTTTAAAACTTTAGAATATAAAAAAAATGGTTTTTATAATAGCGTTTTATTTATTTTTTTAAAGAAATTTATAGCCTTAATATAATATTATTATTTATTTTTTGAAATTATATTGTTGTTTTTCTTAGAATTAAAAACCCTTTTTGAAAAAATTTCATAAAATATATTTGTTTTTTGAAGAGAGATTTTTTTAAATAATATTGGGTATAATGAAGTAAATGAAGGATTATTATTGGAAATTTTAATTTTAAATTTGCAATTCTATCTTTTTTAATTTTATTTCATATTAGGATGAATAAATAATTAGGATGAATAGATAGAATAAATAATTTAGAAAAAATATTTACTTTTTTACGATATACAGTGAGCCACAAAATTGAGTATACACCTCTAAAACTTTTAGATTTCTTCCAATTACAAATTAAATATTGATTTAAATAGTTAAATTTTTTTATCCTAGATACTTTAACCTCTGCTTTACCATCCTATAATAACACAATTCTATAGTTAACTTATTTATCACGAAAAAGTTAAGCGATTCGAAGAAAAGATAGAAAACCGTGCCACAAAATTGAGTATACACTTCTTATATTTGTAAATTATGCCACCACTTTTTTAGTTTCAAATTTTCTTTAAAGAGTTTCAGGAGTAGCTGCTGCTTATAACACGTGCTATTGCACTTCAACGCTTAAATAGTATTTTTTCTCATTAAAAACGTAAAATGAGCTCTCGTAGAAAACTACTGAATCTGAGCGTTTATTGGTTGTAAAATGGTCGAAAGAAGGCAAATCTCTTCGAGAAATCGCTTCGTTGATTGGTGTAACTCATGGTTGTGTCTAAAAAAAATACTACAGAAGTATAAAAAACTGGATCTGTGGCCAATATTCCTGGAAGAGGACGTAAAGAAATACTTAGTACTGGAGCGAAGAGGAAGATCATTCACACAGTAAAGAAAAGATCCGTGGGTGAGTGCCTCTAAACTAGCTTTATCGATGTCCTCTACAATCGGGAAAAGATCCCAGTTGAAACAATTCGACGTACCCTTCACCAATATGGGTTTTCATGGCGGTTGTACACCAATACGAAAGCCACTCATCAAGTATGTGAATAGACAAAAGAGAGTGATTTTCGCCAAAGAACATTGTTTAAAGCCTATTTCTTTCTGGAACACTGTAATATTTTCTGATGAAAGTAAGTTTAATCTTATGGAAGCGACGGACTATTTAAAATATGAAGAGAAGCTGGGAAAGCACTGGCACCTAAAAACACCATTAAGAGAGTCAAGTTCGGAGGTGGATCTGTCCTCGTTTGGGGTTGTATGTCGGCTGGAGGAGTTGGAGAGCTTGCTTTTATTGATGGTATTATTGACAAACATGTATATTTGGGGATTTTAAATGATAACTTGAAAAAAAGTGCCAGTAAGTTGGGGCTTGGGTCAAGTTTCATATTCCAGCAGGACAACGACCCCAAGCATACAGCGAAGATTGTGCAGTTATACTTGCTGTACCATTGCAAGAAGCAATTACACACTCCAGCCCAGTCTCCAGACCTAAAACGTCATCAAAAATTTGTGGTCGCAATTAGAGAAAGCTGTACATGAGTACGAAATCACAAGGAAGTTCTCAAGATGGTTCTGAGAGAAGAATGGGATAAAATTTCTGTTGAAACCACTAAAACACTAGTAGAATCTATGTCCAGAAGATTACAAGCTGTAATTCAAGCAAAAGGATATGCAACAAAATATTAATTTGTACGTTAAAAGGAAATTAATAAAGGTGTATACTTATTTTTGTGGTGTTGTTTTTCCTCTCATCTCAGATCTTTTTACTTTTCTTCGTAAAAAATAAATAAACGTAACAATTTTATAAGTACAGTACGGTAAAAGCATAGACTAAAAGTATATAAGGTAAAAATTCAATCATCTTAAAGCAATATTTAATTTGTAATTGCAAAAAGTCTCTAAGTTTCTAAGGTGTATACTCAATTTTGTGGCCCACTGTATATAATACAGGAATTCTACAAGAAGGAATTTTTAGCGAAGTTCATGTTTCAGAAATAATTTTTTTTTTTTCCAGTTCTTCATTATTATAAATTATTTATCATAAGGGCTAGCTATTATTTCAAACTTTAATATTTATAAACGTTTAGAAAACTTATTAATCAAATTTATGACATGCAATTATATTTGAAAATTTGTAATTTGAGAAATGGGTCAACGAAGAATTTTATAACGAATTTAAAATATTACTTTTTAATTGCTCTTCCTATAAAATTTAATTAAATGATTTTTCTCCAAAAAAAATTAAACCTGAAACCAAAAATAAAATCTGAATTTCTTAAAAAATTCCTCCAATAGCATAAATTTTATTTTTTAAAGAAAAATTTTCGAATAGTAATTATATTTTTTGTACACATAAGTATTTTTTATACACAAATATTGTAAATTTTATTTTGAAAATCAACGTTTCATATAATATAATTTCATTTTATATTTAAGTTGCCTATATGATTATTTACAACCTATGTTGTTCGATTATTTATTCAGTAACTATTGAATTTTTAATAGAAATATTTGGATATTTCAAAATTTGAAACAATATAAATGAAATTAATTTTTAAATAAAAATATATAATAGAATATTTAATATATTTTGTTTTATGCTACATATAAGACTTTTGATTTGTTAAGTCATTATTCTTTAATCTGCTTAAGATTTACATTATGTTGATGAAATTATCGTAATTTGTTTCATTAAGTGAAAAAAATATCCAGTTAATTTTTATTGGATTTAAGAAGTATAAATTTTAAGTACAAATGTTCAATTAAGAATGTTCAATACCAAAAGCGTAGCTAATCAATATCGATCATCTTAAACTTGAATTTATTTAATGATTTTTTTTTTTCTTCAGAAATTTTAAGAATAATTTTCGTTCCAAATATTTCATCAACATTGATTTTAATATATTTTTATTAAGTGAACAGAATGTTCAGTTCATTTTTTATTACATTTAAGAATTATAAATTTTAAGTAAAAATGTTTATTTAAAAATGTTCAACACAAAAAGCATAGCTAACCAATACAGATCATCTTAAATTTGAATTTATTTAACGATTTTTCCTTCAGAATTTTTCATCATCGATTTTAATATAGCTACATCATTACATCCTTTTTTAATTCTAAAAATTTAATTTAAGAATTAAATGAGATATTTTTATAAATTGCTTAGAAAAATAAATATTATATACAAGTAAACAATAAAAAAAATTGAATGTTCTAGAACATTATTAATCTCTTTTAAACTTGAGCTCTGATGCCATATGAGTAGCGAAATATTAATGTGAAATATTGAACCCTGTGTTATAAATGTTTCAAAAACTTAATTTATTATTTTAGTCTTAGTTCATACAAATGATAGTTTGATGGTATTATTTACCTTTTGAATAATTATAAGGAAAAATCTTGTCAACATTTAGAAAAAAGAAATAATGATGATAGATTAATGAAGCTTTTATGCTAGCTTAAAAAAGAATTCTACATAAAAAAAATCCAAAAAAAAAATATTTTTTTAACCATTAATTTTTTCTATTTATTATTAGAGAATGACAGCAGATCTCAATTATATTCTAAAATTATTAGAATTTTTCATCTGCATCGATTTTAATACAGTTAAATTAATTTATAGATTTCAAAAGTTATGTAAAATCTAAATAAGATACTTTCTTAAATTGCTTAGAAAAATAATTGTTATCTACTAGTAAATATTAAAAAAATTGGTTTTATTAATCCATTAAAACCTGAGCTTTTATTCCAAAGGAATAATGAAATATTAATGTGAAATATTGAATCTTGCATTATAAATGCTTCAAGTAATTCTATAAATTCTCCATAATTTATTACTTCTGTCTTAGTTTATACAAATGATAGTTTGATGATATTATTTACCTTTGAATAATTATTAGGAAAAATCTTGTCAACGTTTAGAAAAAAAGAAATAGTGATGATAGATTAATGAAGTTTTTATGCTAGCTTAAAAAATGAATTCTGCATAAAAAAATCCGAACGAAAAAATATTTTTTAACCATTAATTTTCTTTTCTATTTAATGTTAGAGAAGGGAAGCCTGACTCAGTTATATTCTAAATTTATTAAATCGTATTTGCTCAAATAGTTTATTCACTTGAATGGCCTGCATTGTTTTCAAACTAAGTCTATTTTTTAGGGTAAATGACTTGTTCCAATTTTCTTAACTAAATGGATTGTTTTCTATTGGTTTAAACATTAAAAAAATTTTTCCTAAAGTGTTTCAAATAAATGAAACAAGTCTCTGTTTAATTTTAGAATTATTAAATCATATTTACTGAAAATGTTTCTAGCACTTCGGAGCTAAATCTATTTTTAAAGAAAAATTGTTTAATTTAATTTATTTGATTTTATTCAAATCGGTCGATGGATTGTATTAAATTCGATACGATATTGTAGCAGCTTTCCCAAGAGAAGAGATATATCATTTCTGTTCACCGGGGGAAACGAATGTATTTTCTTTAACAAGTGCATAACAACCTATCACTCACGTCTGATAACAAATAAGAAGTGTCGTGGATATTTATATTACATGCAATAAGTGTTTGTACTAATGAGAACAACCTGTCACTCAAATCTAATAGTAGATAATCGGTGTCATGGATAAAAAGATACCTCATGAAATTAGCTATTGTCTAGACGGGATATAGACTACGTCATGAGTTGCTACGTCGTTATTGGTAATAGACCATGGGTTGAGGAAGTGTCCAATCCAAATAGAAGTAAAGAAGTTGACCCCTTCCCTCTCTAGATGGATCTTCTTAAAAGCCTGTTTTTGGAAAAGGGAAAAGTGTTCCGAGACGAGCCGACAAGAATTTTTTGTTCTCTTTTTCTGGAAGGTGACTGAACAGGCCGGAAATTGCGTCTGTTTACAAACTTGAGCTCCTTGTGGTTTCGTGTATCAAGACGTATGATAATGAAGGTTTGCCGCAGACTGGGTGCATTAGATTCGTCGTAGACTTGGAAACTCTGAAAATCTCCGACTTGGAGTGAATTGCACTTGTGAATCAAATTAAATATTTAATTTTCATTTATTTGTAAATAATAATTTTCAATATATATATAAATGTAAATAAAATTAAGGTGTCTCATGAAACTGGTAATGGCTTTCTTCTTGAAGCTGTTATAGATCTAGTATAGGCCTAGACGTTACAATATACTGAAATTATAATTCAATTTTTTCAATTAATCAACTGTTAAAATTTGTTTTAAATATAAAAAAACTTTTTTAATCTTAGTTCTTTTATTAATTTATTACTCAAATAGAAACGCATAATTAATTTTTATTACAGAATTATTAAATCGTATTTACTGAAAATAACTTATAGTGTTTCGTAACTAAGTTAACTATTTTTTAAAGAAAATTATTTTTTTCGATTAGTTTAATGTTTTATTTTAAACTAATCGAATATTTTATTGCAATTTATTCGATAGTTTTAATGTCGATTCTATTTAAAAAAATTCGAATAAGAAAATTTATTCTTAACTATTAATTACCATTTTATTCCAGATAAAAAAGAGAAACAAATTTTATTTTAAGCGTATTATAAAATTATAATTTTCTGACATTAATGCTTTGTTTGAAATTTATTCAGGGCTTTAGAACAAAAAACATTTTGGAAATGGTTAATGTTTATTCAATTCCTTCTATGAGCTCCATATATATATTTTGTTCAAATTTTCAATCGTTCATAATATACTTTTTTATTCATCCAACAATGCATTTTTTTTTTAAACTTGCAAATGACACTGGGAATACACTTTCAAATATTAATTCAGTTTAAATGTTTTTTTTTAGATTTATTCTCTTGTTTTTGATTCAAAAAGGTGAATGAAAATGTTACTTTCTGCAGTATTCTTTAAAAAATAGTTTATTTTCTTGTTTTTGATTCTAAATTCTAATTCCAAACAATAAAAAATCATCGCATCTGTTTTATTCTAAAAAATCATTAAAACATATTTACTGTAAAAGTTCCTTAGTTTGAAATGCCTTTCATGCTTCAAAACTATTTTTATGGAAAAGTTATGTATTCATATTTATTTAAATTTATTTTTATTGTTTCAATCACAAAATTTTTTTTTAAGACCTATAAAGGAAGGATGTTTCATTTTTATTCCAAAATTGTTAGAATATACTTGAATACAATAAAGTACTTCGGATCAAGCCTATTTTTAAAGAAAAATGGCATGTTCTTTTTTTTATGATTCTTTTTTCTTTCGAAAAGTTTACTGTCCGAACATGTTGACCCACTTTGCTGTAATCTGACCATCTAAACGTTGTCCGTATTTCGAACAAAACAGACAAATAAAAGAAACATTTTCTTGTTCTCCAAATAAACAAGCAAACAAAAAATCACCGTTCCTTCAGGAATAAAAAAGAAATAAAAAATAACAACCCTAGAAAGATAAGAAATTGATACGAATTTGACTTGGACAGAATCTTAAGAAATAGCGATAAGAATACAGCATTAATATCGTAAATATATATTATACTAGAATATCTCTTATACTTTGTTAACAATATTTCAATGTCATGATCCCACATAGATATGAAAACTGAAAATAAAAAGATTATGTGAAGAAAACTCTTATTTTAATTTGCTCAGTTTGAAATATTTACAAATATATTTATTGTATTATTCTCTTCTGACATACACCTTCAGAAATACATCATATATAACAAAAAAAAAATATTCAATCGATTTTAATATATCATGTCTGATTCTTCTAATAATATTTTCTAAATGCTGATTAATAAATAAACATTCTATTTATTCAAAATGCTGACTGAATGCTTATTTTTGAAAAAACTTAAAAATCAAATAATCTTTCATATCACATATGTCATCAAATTATTATATGCAATAAAAATTATTTGATTTTAAATTTTTTTCAGAAATAAGCATTCAATCAATTTGTAGAACAAATAGAACGTTTATTAATTAATTGATATGTAGAAAAAAATATGAATCAGACATAATATATTAACATCGACAATTTAAGTGAACTTAATCGTTATTTTTTTGCACATATAATTTTATCACATATGCCATCAAATTAATGAAGTGCAAAAAATTATATGTGCAAAAAAAAAATAACGATTAAGTTCACTTAAACTGAGTCGATGTTAATATATTATGTCTGATTCATATTTTTTTTCTACTTATCAATTAATTAATAAACGTTCTATTTGTTCTACAAATACTGATTGAATGCCTATTTCTGAAAAAAATTTAAAATCAAATAATTTTTTATAGCTTTAATAATTTAATTACATACATTGTTAAATGGTGTGTGCAAAAAAATAACGATTTTTTTCACTTAAATTGTACCAAGAAATATGTTATGTTTGAAATATCATGCAACGTTAAAATATCATACGTACTTAGTGACTTCAATTTGCACGACATTATTTTGACATTCAATCAAATGAAAATCTAAAAAAGTAATTTTAGAAATAATGTAATGAAAAGAAGGTAATAAGAAACATGTCTATATCAATTTTTCTACATAATCGCCAGCATGCTGAAACAATCTCTTGCATGCTTGCAGAAAGTTATATAATCTCTAAATATCCTATCTAGTTTTTTATACCATTATAATTCATTGACTTCACTTATACACTTGCTACTACGATAAATGTTTATCATCATAGTGTGCTTCCATTCGATCATTAATTTCATTTTGTTTTCCAATTTATTTGTCAAAAATTGTTTTTAGCAAAATTATGTTCTTTTTTTTTCTTTTTTTTCCTTTGTTGATGCGTTTTTCCAATGGGGCGTTCATAGTATTCTTAGTGCTACATTGAAGAAACGTTTTTCTCTATTCTCATCTGGCACCTATTACATTCTTTGCACTATTGCCAGCCTACTATCAACAAATTAGAACCTACAAAATTGCCGTTAAGAATGAAAGTATTTATTCAGAATATTAAAACTTTAATTTATTATACAATTTTAAACAATGCTGCATTTTAATCTAACAAATATTAGAAAATTTTCATAACATAAACTATAGAACAGCTTTTCTCTATTAAAAAAAAAAATTTTTTTTTCCTCCAATTTAAGTCGGTTATAATTAACAAGTAGGGTTAGAATATAATTGCTAAAATCTATTTGCTGAATAAAATCGAATGTTGCACAAATAATGTTTAGATTACGGGATTTCAAATTCTTAAAAATAAAAATTACAAAAAATTACAAAAAAAAAAAAAAAAAAAAAAAAAAAACCCCCTCAAAATCTCGGCACCGATGGTGAAAACGCTCAATAGGTTCTGCTTTTAAGTAAAGTGAAATAAGAAGCTCAGTGTTTTTCAAGTTAAATATATTTGGACCTCATTATCTTGTGTATGCCAATGACAACCACCAACGGATAAGGAGGGCACTGTTTTCCGGAAGGAGAAGTTTTAGAAATAACTGCCCACACTTGCTCATTGTATGGGTGAAAATTTGTTAGTGGCTCAGAATCTACGTTAAACTGTAGGTTCCAGACTAATTAGCTCAACATTTAGATAAAATGACCGTAAAGCGACAAACCAAACCAAATCTATGGGTGAAAAATTCTTAAACTCTCGCTAAGCAGCTTGAATATTGATGCGAGATACTTGACATACGCTTTGTCATAGTCACCATCGAACCACTTTGGAACGATCACCCTTAGGGCGGCATTTGCAGGAATTTGTATCAGCCACCTTAAATCCCCTCCAACAAAATGAACTTAAGACGCACAAATCAAACTTGCCTTCCAGTCATATACAAGTGAAATTTCGATATGGCATCGTTTGTCGGGTGTAGAAATGATAATTTGTATTCCTTATTTCAGCAACATTAAGTCTTAGAAATTCATTTTTTTATTAAATAAAGATTAGTCTGTTTTATTCTACCTAACAAATATTGGTAATGAACCATGTTATAAGCAGATATTTCTTGGATCTCATAGGAATACAGAGAGTTAACATTTTATATGAATTCTTCTATAACATATATTTTACATTAAATTTTATATGATGATAAATATGTAGTTTAGCTCTCTGGCGCTGTGTGTCACAGTTTTCGGGTTCGAGTTCCTATGGTTCCATGTATATTTGTAGAGGTTTGGAATCACTTTAAACTACACGTCCCGGTCTAATATAACTGTAGAGTTTTAGGCGTAGGGCTGAAAACCCTACACCCGTAAAAAGAAAACCTCTCATGTTTCGTAATCTGCGAATAGGCAGGCGGCCTTGGCCCACCATGGGGCTGTTGCGTCATTGAAGAAGAAATGTGTAGTAAAAACGAGTTTTTTTTGTGGATGTTCCTAAAGGCAATTATCAGAATTTTTCTATTACTGATTGCAGTAAATCGGAGCCAAGAAAAAAACCAAGAGACGTTTAGTTCGAAACTCGGCAAGTAATACCGAATCCGAAAGCTTTTCTTGTTTTTGTTAGCGATGGGCACTTTAAATCCCTACCTTATCCCCTTAAAATCAATAAATTTCCCTACCCTTGTGATTGTGGAACAGTGAAACATTTGTATCTTCAGTAGGGATTATCACTGCAACCCCATAAGATAATATCCATCAGGTTGTTCGTTCAAAATTGTGGTGGAAAATGTTTGTTGCAGTGTAGCGTCATGTTGTACTATAGGTAAGTTGGATCTGTGTCAATAGATCTTGTGACGAATGACTCAAATTAAGGAGTCCAGCATTAAAAAAACTATGGAATTCATGAGATTTAGAATGATTCGTTTACTGTGAGGTGTTAGGGTTTTCAAATAGGATTATTTACATGTTACAATACTGTATATCATCTGTAAACTGTGAGCAAAATCCATGATTTTTTTTTTTTTTGAATAATGCGAGTCAGTTGAGCAAAATTTTCTCAACGAAAATAAATTATTACTGTTTCCCTGATGACAATCTTAATTTTCTTTTTAAGTTTAGTTATTTCTTAATTGTCTATTACTAATAAGTGAAGAGCATAATTTTTTAAAGTTTGTTAAAATAGAAAGATTAAATGCAAAATAATATGGTAATATAAACATTTAAATAAACTATTAATTTTCCTTTTTCACGAGAAAATGAGCTTATACAGCCTTTTTGGTCCTTGGTGACAAAGTAAAGTGAACTTTCTTTTTCTATAATAAACAAACACTAGTGATCTAAATAATGGAAATAATAAATAACATAGATAGTAATACATTATGTTTCTATAGAATTTTATAATCGGATTTTAAAAGTGGTGTATTTTATAGGAATAACAGAGTTCTTGAAAATTCTTAAGTTCATCACAATGTATAAAAACTTCAGGAATTTTCCCAAAGTCTACTATTCCTATAAATCGAGTTTCAGGTAATGAATGCGTTGGCAGGTCTTCACATATGATCTATCGTTAAACTTTTGACTCCTTTTCTGTGGCATCGGCTCCTGCCATTATGCCCGAGTCATTAAACTGGCAGAGGATGAATACGCTAAGAAAATATGCAATTGCTGATGCCATCAGGAAAAATGGAATTAATCCTTCTTATGAAAATAGATTCTGTATGATAGAGGAAAACGTTGAAGGGTCAAAAGGTATGGTGAAATATTCTAACTTATACAGTTTTGAGATGTAATATTACGAAATTCTTTGTTTTTATCCAAGTTATTGTTTATTTTTTAGTTAATAAGTAGTTCTTATAAATATTTGATTTTTAAGCAATTTATATGTTAAATAATGCAAAATGTTTTCGTTCTGTAAAAATGTGCTCAAAGTACACTACAGAAATAAGTGTCTATGGACAATACAGAATGTGTCCAAAGTTATTGTAGCATTTTTTTTTTTTCACGAGAAGAGATACGGCATTTCCGTTTCCAGGAGAAAGCAATGTATATTCTTTAATGTATAATAACAACCTATCATTCAAATCTGACTGCTGATAAGCAGTGTTGTGGATATTTATACTACATGCAATTAGCGACAACATGTTCCTCAAATGTGGCAGCAGAATAATCAGTGTCATGGATAACACACTTCTAATAACATAAGACATCATGAAATTAGCGATTGTCTATCCTATCTTTATAGGTCGAAACAATTATAGATGGGATATGGACTATGTGATGAGTAGCTGCATCGTGATTGGTGATGGACTGTGGGCTGTGGAAGTGTCCACTCTAATGAGAAGGGAGTGAATCTGATCCCCTCTTTTGACGGATTTTCTTAAAGGAAGGTATTGGAGAAGTAGGAAGAGTGTTGCGAGATGAGTCGACAAGAAGTGTGTTTTTCTCTTTTCCTGGAAAGTGTCTGAACAGGCCGAAGATTCCGCCTGTTGTCAAAGTGCCCTTTGGTTTCACGTCTCATGCTGTGAGATAATTAAGGTCTGCCTTTGATCGGATGCATTAGATTCGTCTTAGATTTGAGAAGTCTGCAAATTTCCCTTCTAGAGCGAAATGCACTTGTGAATCAAATTTTCGTTTCTTTGTAATTAGTATAATAATAATAACCAGAGCTGTGTGTGTTTGTGTGTGTGATGCTTGCAATAAAAATGAAAGTGTTCCTATGAAAACCTGAAAGTGGCCCTCTTCTAGAAGTTATTATAGGTCTAGTATAGGTTGAGACGATACAACATCGACAAGTAGGCGATTCTAAAACAAATTTGGTGCTTAGTGATATTGGCTTATCGTTCTTTCTTGAAATTACTGATGATATCGAGAAGTATGAAAGGTACTTACGTATTAACGGTACCTTGGCGACCGACTTGGCGGTTTTTAAGTGTCACCAATCTAACAGCTACAGATTTGGCGGTTTTTAATTGGCGCCAATATAACAGCTGCTGATTTGCTGAGTTTTGACGCCATTTTGTAGTGCTACGAAAATGCGTATTTGGGATTTCCTAGAAACGGAACAAGATGCAATTTAATTTTTCAGGAGCGAAATATTTTACCAAAACAACGAAAATGTCCAATTCCCATGACATGAAACTTTATTTTGGTAAACGTAAGTTTTGGAAATGCAATTTCAGTCAGTGTGCTTATCATGTGGGACTTAGAAAAGACAACTGGTTTGAGGGAAGCAGAATTCCATTTTGTACAGCTTTGAGATTCATATATTGCTGGTGCGAGGAGTTGATGTCGATTAAATTTTGTGAAAAGCAACTTGAGTTATCGGATAAAACTAAAATTATGTGTCTTGGATAGAATAAACCAAAAAAGAAGGTAGGTGGATCAGATTGCATTGTGGAAATTGATGAAAGTGTTTTGAATTTTGAAAGCGTTTTGATTTTAAATGAAGTGTTTTATATTTTATTGTTTGGAACAAAAATTTTAAGTGTAGATTGGCGCCACTTAAAAACCGCCAAATCTGTAGCTGCGGTTGGCGCGTGTGCTCTTTATTGGCGCAACTGTCGCCAAGGTACCGTTAATGCGTAAGTACCGTATGAAACAGTAATTAGATTAGCTGAGGAATATCTTTGAAAAGAGCTGAATAAATGGCTTCCATACCGATGTTGAAGTCTTGTGTTAATGCTTTTGTACAGTAAACTCAACAAATTAATTGATCAGTGTATGGTTTGCTATTTATTTTATTTGATTTATTTGTGTAAGAATTACTGCAAATTACTTTTAATAAAACTTTTAAAGTTAATTATGTATATATTTTTGTATATATGCATTTTTATATTTGTTTAAAAAGAACTTGTCCAAAACTTAATTAACTTTTCTTATTTAATTAGTAGTTTTTATAAAAAAGTGAAGTCTTGTGAATAATTTACTTGATTTAATAAGAAATAATTTCTTTCCATAAAAATATAGAATAGATTTTATGTATGAAAAAATATGCACAGATTATATTCTGCATACAAACAGAATGTACGAATGAAAAATACAGAACCTACAACAAAATGTTTAATCTAATGATATAATTCTTTATTTCAACAAAATGTTTTTCTTTATATAAGATGATAAAAGTTAAAGGATGTTACGTAATTTTATGAACAAACGTGATATCGCAATGAACATTTCTTTTTTATTACAAATATAGTGATATTAGATTTGTTTTCAACTTATTTTCAAATAAATTTCTTCCTATCCTAGCATTTTAACTCACAATGATATTTTTTTTTTTCTAAGAAACACAAGCCGTATTTCTATGTACAAATTTTTTTGAAATATATAATCATCAGAAGGTACAATAAAAATGTTTTTTTTTTATCTGTTGGAAAATGTTTTCCCTTGAAGTGAATAAATATTAAACAATAAACCATTTAAGAATAAAAACTATTTCGAACAAATTCTTTATAAAAAAAAATCCTTTTGTTTTTCGCTTTGGTAAACGGTTTTGCATTTCAACTGCGTTGTCATGACAAAAACATTCACAGAACACATTTGACTTGCTGACAGTTGAATGTAATTTTTTTTTGTAATGTTTATGTTGTGAAAGTATTGACCGATCTATAAATTCTATTCTATTCTAAAATAACACAATGCATTTAAACGTATACTGAGAAATATTGGAACTGGTACGAAAAGCTATTACTACAATAACTGCAATCACTAACTCCTCTACAAATTCCATTCCGATACAATATTATTACGAATTTAATTGTAAATGGATGAATAATTTTTTTGATCTTTTATTATGTAATTATCTTTATATATTATGTATTGTTAAATTGAATAATCTACTTTTTATTACGCAATTTTTTTTTTTCTGTAAAAATAACTGTAATGCAAATTGAAGAAAGCAAAGACAATAAAAAATAAATAACAAGTAATATAAAAAAAAATATCTCTTGCTCGTGCTAGTCAATTCCTACTTTTTTTCACTCTATTGCGGAAACGCCCTTTACAAATAAAATTGAAATTTTCCTCTTACATCTGGCGCCATCTATTGGTAGATACATGCAATTTAAATCTAAAAAAAAAAAACTAAAATTAATTAATTAAATTTAATTAATGCGTTTTGAATCTCTACTTGAGTGCGGGGACTTTGTTACTTCTATTAGTAATTGAGTTGTGTATCTTTTTTGTTGTTATTGTTTGACAGATTTATCCTTTATGGCTCAGAGATGTAATAAAATTCGACTATCACAAGGAAATCAAACCCCCTGAGGGTTCTTTACAGTAAATGTTTATCCATTTTATCTTTTAAAATCGAGTCAACTTGCGATATATTTAGATGTAATAGCAAATGGTCATAATGTGGGTCACTACATCGTGTTATCTGTAATTCGATTTAATTGGAGTAAAACCTATTGAATTTTCCATTTCGTGATAAATTTTAATAGGTTTCATTCCTTCATTTGTCAAACATTTAACTGTAGAACGCTATTCTTTGGTGAGTGTGTCCACTGGTGTTATCGCAGGTTTTAAGATGGTTATTTATCATATCTGATTAGGTAATGCTAGTGGCTGTGCCCTTCCAGGCCCGTAATTCTCCAAAATGACATGTGATCCTTTTTTGAAATTTCTATTCAATACATATATTCACTGATATATAGAGAACATTCATTACTGTATTGTTTCATTTCATTATAAAATTCAATAGGTTTTACACTTTCACCTGTTAAAAATCAGAAGAACGCTATTCTTCTTTGGTGCATGTTGCTATTAGTGTAATAGCAAGTTTGAGATGTTTCTTCAACATATGTGACGAAGTAATACTAGTTTTTATGTTCTCCCCGGATTGTAATCATCCTAAATTATGTCCTAGTAGTTACAAACAGCTGCTTGAAAATTTGCTAGCACGTGACAAACTGGTTAAATAAGCAATTGTTTAGTGTGTGTTTGGTTTGTCGTTCTACGGTCATTTTTGCCCACTTTGTACTAATTAGACTGGGATTTACAGTTTAACGTGGATTCTGAACAACTAACAAACATAGACGCCCCAGATTCGAGCTTGAAGCTTAACAAAGACCAGGGCGCTAGCCAATTGGCCATCTGGCCATATTTAATGTAGGATTTGATTTGACATTTTTTTGATCTTGCTATGCGGCCATCGGAGTTTTACCAACAATTCGTCTGAAGGAAGTTAAAAAGCTTGCTACCCCTGATCTACACTCTTTTGCCACCCATCGGCTATACAGTATACATATCGGATATTTCTACATTACCATCAACCATACAGGATAGTGGTATTTTAGTTCGAAATTTTATAAAACTCACAATGTTTAAATTGAATGACTATTATAATTCTTTTTATTCACATCTGCCTGATGGCCAATTAGCTAGCTCTCAGGCGTCAGGCGTCAGTTACAAATCAAAATTTCACATTAAACTGTAGGGGCTGGTCTAATTAGTCTAAAATGTGTAAAAAATGACCGTAGAGTGACAAGCCAAACTTGATTCACTATAAAGATAAATATATAGTACATGTATTTTAAAATATTTAGTAAACAGTGATGTTTATATTCAATTTTATCACTGTAATTCATTGGGTCGCCAATTATAAGTCATTTAAAGGCGCCACATGTCCTGTGTTTGGCGAATTTTAGAATTTTTTTACAGAATTTTTATTTTAGTGGTTTTATTAGAAATGTTACAAATTTCATGCCATTATAACTGATAGTCTCTGAGAAGGGTCAATTAAATCATGACTACCTTTTCTTCAATTGTATATATATTTTTAGCATTTCAACTGGATTTTGTATTTTCAAAACCTTTTTAACTCTTGCGCATCGAATTACTTAAAAACGTGAGGTTTTTAATTTTTTTCTTTCTTGTTAAATCTTTCAAGAAAAGAAAACAAAAACACTCCACACCACAAAGAGACATCAACTGTCAAATTTCAGAGAAATCAAAAGTTCTTTCCTTTTTTTTTATTTCCTCTGGGGAATAGAATTTAAAAAGAAAAACAAAACATCTAGCGTAATTCCAACAGAAAACTTCTTTTTGTCAATAGAGTTAGAAAAACACCAAACTTTTTCTTTTTTACCCTTAAGGGGAATTCTTCATATCAATGTCATTCTTTTTTTTTTTTTTCGTTCAAGAGAAAATAATTCACTCTTAAGAAAATACTGCTCATTCAGAAATCTGGAGATGAGATTTTTAATCCGTAAATAATTTTATGTTTTCTTTGTAAAATTATTATTTTTGTATATTTCTTGATATTCATAAATTATGAAGTACCTTTGCATTATGCAATATTTATAAGAGAAATTTCTAGAAAAAAACACTGTAAATTTATTAAGTAAAGTATTTTATCAGAAACACGTGAAAATTGCTATATTGGCATCGCACCAACTGTGACGTTTCTTTTGAAAGGGAATCATGGGTTGCCAGAAGAACTTTGTCTTCCAATGCCATATCCCTTTCTGCCAGAAGATGGCAATATCAACCAATAGCGTTCCTCTTAATATCAAGACAATGAGAAATAAAAATTATTGTACCTAGAGCCTCGTGTTGAAATTATCAATTTTTATTGTGTTTAACTATTACACTCATGTCCATAAATTAAGGATAATTCAGAATCACACAGAAATTGAACTCTAAAACAAAAATTTCACCTGTAGAATTATCATCACATCATGAAGAATATGCAAACTACAGGAAACCACCAGATGGCGCGGATGGTACGTAGCAAAGACGAGAGTGTAAGAGAGGTATAAGGAATGGTGGCAAAGAAGTAAAAATTGTTCACAAGCGCTTTAAAAGCCTTTCAGTACAATAACCGCATAGTTATGGCACAAAGGAAGCATTTGGATGATTTTTTACGTGGTAGAATTATCGGACGACTGGAATGTGGACGTACCCAGCTGGAAGTATCCAGGAACTTGGAATCTCCCAGAGTGTCATCTCCTGGCTTTGGCAACGATTCCAAGATGATGGTAATGTGAGTAGATGTTACAGCACAGGTCGCCCCCCTCGAGTTACAACGCCGAATGAGGACCGGTATTTAGCAGTTACCGCCAAAAGAAACAGACGGAGCACAGCATCAGACCTGTCTCGTCAGCTCTCTTCAGCTACCGGTACGACAGTTTCAAGGCAGACCGTGTACAGACGCTTAGGGCACATTGGTCTATATGCTCGTAGGCCGGTCAGATGTGTTCCACTTACCGCAACTCACTGTCGCCTGCGATTAACCTGGAGTAGAGAGCATGCATTGTGGACACCGCAACAGTGGTCTGGTGTGATGTTTTCCGACGAGTCCAGGTTTAATTTGCAGTCTGATTCTCGCCGGACTTTCATATGGAGAGCGCCAGGTACCCATTACCACCAAGAGAACACTATTGAACGACACCGTTACGGTGGTGCAGGATGGCTTGTTTGGGGGAGGAATAATTCTTGGTTCCAGAACTGACCTGCATGTTCAGAGTGTAACGATGACAGGCCACATCTATCGGGATGTCATTCTGGAACAACATGTACGTTTGTTTCGGGGCGCAATGGGTGCTGAATTTCTGTTTATGGAAGACAACGCCCGTCCTCACCGTGCAAACATTGTAGACGAATGCCTTCAATTGGAGGATATTACCCGTATGGATTGGCCAGCATACTCACCGACTTGAATCCAATAGAGCATGTGTGGGATATGCTTGGCCGACGAATTGCAGCCCGTCAACCCCCTCCCACCTGCAACTGGAACTTCGGAGGGCATTGCTTGATGAGTGGGTGTAATATTCCCCAAGATCAGATTGATAATTTGATACTCAGCATGCCTAGGCGTTGTAAGGCCTGTATTGCATCGTCCGGGAGACATAGTCCATATTAACCATCATACTAACCATGTTATACTGTTTTTGTAAATAAATTCTTTTTTGAAATTTGCGCCAGGGAGTAAAAATCGCAATTTTTATTAATTATGTCAAACATATAGCATCTTTTTTTCTCTTTACCTTTTGTTTAATAAATAGACTTTACAAATAAGTGAAATTTGTTTTACTTCTGTCTCTTTCTTTGCCTGAACTTCATTATCCTTAATTTATGGACAAGAGTGTAAATGAGAAATGAAATAAGCTAGCAGATCTAATATCATTCTGTTATAACCATTATTTTGATTAGTTTCAGATTTTCCTACTATCTTTACATGATTGGTATGATGATATAATGGGTTAGGAATGTGTATATTTATAACATAGCAAATCTATATATAACAAGGGCGATATAAATTCACTTTCAGCTAATGTGCCTTCAGAAAATACGAAAATTGTTATAACAATATTTTATTTATGACATATTTTTCACATAGAAATAATATAAAAAAGAAAATAATAATTTGACAAGAAAGAATGGATTTTTAAAATAATTTTTTGTTTATATTGGTTCCAATTTTGTAGTATACAAAACTGAATTTTAAATTGATTGAAATTTTGATTTTTTTGTATAGTATATAAATTTGAATTGAAATTTTGTAGTATATAAAATTGATTATAAATATTTTAATAGGTCATTTGGTCCTTATTTTCCATTTGATATTGTATAAAACTGAAAATGTTTTTTAAAAAATAGGGCGCAAACGTGTTTTTAGACTAAAAACACGTTTTAACGTACTAACCAACTCACGTTGACTCTTTAGCACTATAGCACATGGTGGGCCAAGGCCATCAGCTAATATCAAAACGTCAATTTTTTTATAATATAAACAATCTTAAAGGTACATTTCGGGAAAAATCACATAATTGAAGACTTTGATGCAATTCTTTAAATTTTATTGGTTTTAAAATAGAAATTACAACTGAAAATGAGGACATAAGATTTACTAATAAACTGATCTTTGAATTGAATTTTTATATTGAAATAATTTATTATGTCAACAAAAAAGAATTATTAAATTAATATTTAGTTAAAATAATAAGAATAAATAATAAATTTAAAAGCCAAAATAATACATAAAGTGAACCATTAGAAAATCTATAAAAGCTTATTCATGAGTTGCTTTTATCCCTGCAATAGACGATCTATTGACGAATGAATAAATTTGAATATATTCTTGCTAAAATATCTTCCTATGAGACCACATCCACACATTGCCTGCGAAATTTATGAGCTGCATTACAACCATTCCATTAGAATCTGTACGAAACCCAAAAGGTACGCAGTTTTACTAGAGAGGAATTCGAGATAGGTGAAATACAGCGTCGCTTAAAGACAGTTTTGCATTCCGCATCAAAGGATTTGCCGAATGACGGGTGGTCGTTTCCTCATAGGACAAGATAATGGGACTTGTTTTTCGAATTCGAACTCTAGCGTACAGGAGCAGACGTACTAGTACCTTCAGCATGTTGTTTCAAATGTGAACGAGACTTAAGAAAAAGGCACATTCTACGGAGATGATTACGCTTATGTTACTAACAGTGAGTTCAAAACCCCCACAAAGGAAGCTGAACAGAAAGCTTTAGTGTCTATATTGGTAGGATAAGTCTTCAGACCGGAATGTCGTTCCGCTAGGCTCAAGGTTTGATTTGGTTTGTCGCTTTAAGGTCATCTTGTGCACACGATGACTAAACAGACCGGGACTTACAGTTTAAAGTAGATTATGAACCAGTCACAAACATCCATGCCACCGCAGGATTCGAATCTGGAGCCTGTGAACCAAAGGCCAGAGCGCTAGCCACTTGGCCAACAGGCCACCGCTAGGCTCGAGGAGGAAGGGATATGGGTGTCAACTGAGGATACCAGAAATGATAAGCTCGATTCGTGGCTCAGGGGGCAATCTGCTCCACTGATGAGAATTAGGGGCGAGGTTCAATCAGCTGACGTCTTTGTTGCAGACACTGTTTGAAAAATGAGGAGACAGAATGGCGTTTGGGTCGTTCAGCATCTTATCTCGTTAATCGGACTACTTGGTGAGAGTTGTTCGGGTTCTCTCCCATAAGACATGCAAATGCGGCGGTGTTCTTCCTAAAGTTCTCCCGGAAGTCACTGCCCTCCTTCTTCAGCGACAATGAGCCAAGTCAGACCTACTGGTGCTCCATTATAACAGTAGCTGCATCCCTTTCCCGCCTTTCATGACAACAACGGGCTCATGGACGGTTTAGACGTTGCTGCCGACCAAGTGGCATAAGAAACAGCAACAGAAATGATAAGGGCAGTGAGGGATGTGCATGATAAAACTCTTTAACCCTAAATTCCCCCCCCCGTTGGTTTCAAGAATTAGGGTAGAAAGATAATAACCACCAAATTTCACTTTTGGGAATGGTTGTTCAAAATTGAGGAATGTTGAAATGTGAGTGTGGTGTAGCAGACCTGCCGTAGCATAGACTGGTTAATGATGAATGTGCTATATTTCTAGCATTCCATTTACAAATAAGTTCAGGTCAAAATAAAAAGCTTGTTTTTGAAGCCAGGAATTATCCAGTGAAGTAAATAATAATCTCTAATTTGATTTATTTAGTGGAGTATAAATAATAATCTCTAATTTGATTTATTTAGTGTATAAATAATAATCTCTAATTTGATTTATTTAGTGGAGTATAAATAATAATCTCTAATTTGATTTATTTAGTGGAGTATAAATAATAACGTCTAATTTGATTTATTTAGTGGAGTATAAATAATAACGTCTAATTTGATTTATTTAGGGAAGTATAAATAACAATCTCTAATTTGATTTAGTTAGTGAAGTGTAAATAATAATCTCCAATGAAACTTTTTATTATTATTTCCCTGCATTCCTGATTACATTTAAACTAGAAAGTTTCATGAGATTTGTAGTTAAAAAATAAAAAGGAACAACTTATCCATAATTTGTACATTAAACTTTATTTACACATGATTACATTTTTTTTTTTGTATCATATAATTATGAACACGAAGCATAACTATAAATACACACAAACAATAAAAATGTCACATGATAAAGATATTTCATAAGAATCAGTTTCAGTATTAACATGACATTTAAACCTTTCAAACTTAACAATTAACAATGCTTCAGCTTAAAAATTACGCTTTCCATTTCAGTGAAAAAAACGTTTGTTAGGAAACAGAGGCGCAGTGATTTTTGTGATTGGTAAGTAAAGAAAAAAAGACTTGAAGAAACAAACATCGGAAAATTATTACAAGATATTGCAATTTTTTTTCTGTAAGTAATTTATGAAATGTTATGAAAAAGATACACAAAAAATTATTAAAATAAGTAGATAATTTCAAAATTATTTCTTGACTTTTGATAATTTTGAATCTCAGTCTTCAACATTATTCATTCACTGCTCATTCATTACTGCAGTTTTACTATAATTAACTACTTTACCAAATTATAAAATTGAAGTATATTTGCTATGCTATTAATGATTATTATGAAATTTATGCATATATTATAACAGCCAATATAACTTTTTGAAAACCGAAATTTCTATTTTTGAGATAGATTCGTTTAAAAAACTAAAACGATGTTGCTGTTTAAAATGTTGAAATATTATTTTTAAGCGTATTTTGTCTTGTGAAATTGATCAATCTGCTTTCTTAAAAACCATTCCTTAGAAGTACATGTTGATGTAAATAAGTACATAAGCCATATCTGCCAATATTTGGAAAAATTCATCTGCAAAATTTACTTCATTTTAGTTCGGGTTGATCTATTAGACAATTTTGCATTTGTTAATTAAATTTTTATAATTTTTTCAAAATCGAAGTTTATATTTTTAAATTAAATTAACTTAAAAAAAAATAAAACGATTTTGCTGTTTAAAATATTTGAAATCATGATTTTTAAGCGTTTTTGTCACATTAATTGTTTTGCTTTCTTATAAATCGTTCTTTAGAAGAACATGTTGATGCAAATACATAAAAAAACCATATCTGCCAATATTTGGGAAAAAAATCATCTGCCAAATTTCTCTTCATTTCAGTTCTGAATGATCTATTACGACAATTTTACATTCGTTAATTTAATTTTTATCACATTTAAGTTGTTGATTTGAATACAGGAAAGATTCCATGCCTAATTGCCAAATAACATACTTGCAAAATCTTGCAGAGTGCATATGATTAGTCAAAGCGACTTGGAAAGAAAGAAATGAGATTTTTTTAAAATTTAACCCAACATTACTCGTAATATCTTCTTTTTAATCCATTTCGTTCAAGGTCAAATGAATTATTTTGCCATTTTCTTTTATCTCACTCCTCTGTATGAGTCAGTGCTATTAGAACCAGCTTTATGTACAGACATTTTTAGAGGCGCGCTTAGTAAATACAGAGACACGTCTCAAAAAATCCATAATTAACTAATATTGACATATTTCCCACAGTTTTCCTGTTACTGTTAATTCTCTATTTGTTTTTTATTTCATATGATTTAAACACTTTTGTAAATAATAAAAGATTTTTCGTAAAAACTGCCTACAGATTTGAGAGTCCCACGCATCTAACCGGTTTGGTGGATGGAAATCGAAAAGCATCGGTTTCCTTTGACAACTTTCAAGAAACAGAATTGCTACTCGGTCTGATGTCGATTTTTAGTCATCCATTCATCAAAGCATTCATGATTTTTCGAGAGTTGAATGGAGGATAACTCGTAATGGTAGACAGTGGGATTTGCATTCGAGTTTAGATTGCAACGCCTGGAGACAGATGAATGTTCAGCCAGATGTTTCTAATCTGGACGCAGTTAACCATTGGAAATTCTTTGTATCTGTAAAATATACTGTCAGCATTCCTGACTGAAAATGATTACAAATAACGGAGAATTAATAAAAGAGGTAATTTCTTAAAATATTCTGAAAATTCATTTTGCATATGATTTTTTTTTGAAGTTATCAATTGTGAGAATATATCAAATACTATCTGTTGTGGCAACAGATATTACTAATTTTAAATCAAAATATATTTCTAAACGATCAAAATTCCCAGCAGAAGTTGGATTACAAAATGTTTATAAAAGTATTAAAAAAATCACGACAAAAATGAAATAAAAGTTTAGAAAGGGCATTCGTAACATATCGCTCAGAAGGACAGATTTCTTGTATAACCTGTACGAATATTTTACGAAAAATTAATTAAACATATTATAGAAATTGTTTGAAAAATAAAAAGAAGTAAGAAGAAGAAGAAGCTTTGTATGGGGGTGGGCACAGTACGAAGAAGAAATCGAAAACGATAGCTGCACACCTATTTCTGTTTTTTTTTTCATTCATAAAATGCGCTGCATTTTATGGCGCCTGAATGTGGACTACATGAGTTCTTTAAGCGATCAGCCGTTTCTTCGGCAAAAATATATTCGTTTGTTTGTAATAGAAAATAGTGATGGCACTTCAAGAGAACGCTGGTCCGCTTGATATTTCTGAAACAGAGAAAATATTGAATTAGCTTAAAATATAGCTTTCAAAACTAACGATTATTAACGAACAAAATTAATGATTAATTAAAAAGTTAATAATTAATTTTGAAATTAAATGATCAAAATTAATTATAATAATTAATTAATTTTATTAATTATATTTATTAACTAATTAAATAAATTAATAAAATTAGCTGTTAAAATTAAAATTTAATTAACGAAAATCATAAGTGAACTTGATAATTATTAATGTAAATAAATTTCAACTATACCACCTAAGTAAACAAAATTTAGTAATAAACAAAAAACTAGTAAACAAATCAGGTAAGGATACATTCTATGTTCTATAAAGAACATATCCACATCAATACAAAAGCAAATTAAAACTGGCAAGAAACAACAAAAATACCACAAAACACTATGTTTTGTACAACAAAAGTCACTATCTGTATTCGCTACACGCAAATTATATAGCAAAACCATCGTGGAATTCGCAATACAAAACTCTTGGAGTGCTACACATTGAGATCTCTTAGACAAAGACAGAAAATTGTTCAAGATTCGAAGCGCTCAAATAACGAAAGGTTAAACAGTAAAAACTAAAGTGACACATAAAATTTATATACCTAATGATTGTGACGAGCATTCCTTCGAACATATACTATTAACATCTATTCTTTGCAATGAAATGCAATGCCTATTTCACAAGAATAGATTCATTGGGCATGAATTTCCCAATTAATATTTATTTATTAGGTAATATTTCTCTTCAATTTCATCCTTGTAATTCATTGGTAAGTTCATTGTAAGTGAAATGCATTGGTTGAAAAGTTCTCCTTACAAGTGACTTTTTAAAACTCTCTTTGAAATCCTTCCTAATTGTGTCATTGCTTTCGTTAGGTCGAGATACAGTTGAAGCTGAATAGTATTAGTATAAGCAGGGTCTTGATAAACCTAATTGTGTCATTGTTTGATTCCTAATTGTGTCATTGCTTTCCTTAGCTCGAATGACAGTTGAAGCTGAATAGTATTAGTATAAGCAGGGTCTTGATAAACCTAATTGCGTCATTGCTTGATTCCTAATTGTGCCATTGCTTTCCTTAGCTCGAGTGACAGTTGAAGTTGAATAGTATCAGTTTAAGCAGGACCTTGATAAACCTAATTGTGTCATTGTTTGATTTCTAATTGTGTCCTTTCTTTAGTTAGGTCGAGCTACAGTTGAAGCTGAATAGTATTAGTATAAGCAGGGTCTTGATAAACCTAATTGTGACATTGCCGGATTCCTAATTTGGTCATTGCTTTCCTTAGCTCGAGCGACAGTTGAAGCTGAATAGTATTAGTATAAGCAGGGTCTTGATAAACCTAATTGTGTCATTGTTTGATTCCTAATTGTGTCATTGCTTTCCTTAGCTCGAGTGACAGTTGAAGCTGAATAGTATCAGTTTAAGCAGAGCCTTGATAAACCTAATTGTGTCATTGTTTGATTCCTAATTGTGTCCTTTCTTTTAGTTAGGTCGAGCTACAGTTGAAGCTGAATAGTATTAGTATAAGCAGGGTCTTGATAAACCTAATTGTTGTCATTGCTTTCGATAGCTCAGTTGAAGCTGAATAGCATTAGTAAAAGCAAGGTCTTTATAAACATAAGCTTTAATAAATGTTTAATGTTATTTCAATATTTTTCAAATAAAAAAGGGAAAATATTAATGTTAAAGTTTAAAGCTAATAACACATAATTAAGAAAAAAAGTTTAGAAATTGAAGCATAAATTGATGAATTGCATAAATTGATGTGATACTTACTAGATCTGGTTATGTTAATATGAGTAACATTCCAGAAAGGAAGGTGATAAAAGATGAACTTTTTAAAAAGCTAGAGGCGTTAGTATCATCCGAATCGTCACCTGCAAAATTAAAAAGGGAATTTTATTCCCATAGATAACCTGTGTATGAGGATAATAAAAGATTTTCCTTCAGTAAATGAATTTTAATTAAAATTCTGAATTTTTTTTTCATATTTCTTTTTAAAAATCTCACATAATTTTTTACTTAATAGAAATTAACATATTATAATTTAATACTTTTTAGTGAAGTCTAGAATGAGATATGGTGTTATGAACTGAATGTTTAATGATTGATCATGAAATTTATTTTGTATTTGTGAAGAAATCAGAATTTCTCAAAGAGTTATACATTTATTATAAAAACTGTTACTAGCCAAAATAAAGATTTATATTTGTTAAAATTGAGAAAAATTTTGCAGGAAGATAAAATTGTATATAAATGATTGATATAAAAACTAAACAGATTAAATAATTTTTTATAAACATCAATATTTTTTGTTTTATTTTATTGTTTTTACTTTTGTTTTTATCACATATAGTAATCACAGAAAATTAACTAAAATGAGTAATAAATAATAGATATTTAATTAATTAAATAGAATAAAAATAGAATTCAATTTAATTAAAATGAATAGATAATTAATTAATTAAAATAGAATATTTTATTTTATTAAAATTTTTTTAATCCAATTAAAGCAGTTGTTTAAATATCACAAGATCTACAAAAATTAATAACATATTTAAAGTTCATAATATTGGTATTTACAAAAATGCAACACATAGTAAATATAAATTCATTATTAAGGGATTATTATAAGAGACTTTTAGTAATTAAAAATACAGAATTTAAGCCACTCAAGAATTTTAAGAAGGAAATTGATGATGCGTCTTTATGAAAAAGAATATAAAAAATTTTAAGAATTCGTTCCACAAAAATAATAAATGTAAGTAATATTAAATTTCATATAAAAAAATTCTGAATGAATAAAAATAAAGTCATAATTTTTTAATTATGTCTAACACGTTTTTAAAGCTAAATTTTTCATAACAAAAAATTAAAAAGAATAAAGAAAAAATCGTCTGCTTTAATAATTTTCTATTTATTGAAAAAAACATCTAAACTTTGCTCTAAATCTGTGCAGAATTTTAAAGACTTATTTCAAACAAAGATTATTTGAAAAATTTATTTGTTAGCTATTAAGATGAATTATCAAAGTTAAAGCATTAAAATCAGAATTCTTTTATTTTATTTCCATAATATTTACCGAAGAAGATTATTTCTGAAAGAGGAATGCGAAAAGTTATTTAACATTACCATCGCTTTTAAATTACTTTCAAATGATAAACTCAAATGAAGTCAACATATATAAACTCAAACTATTTTGTTAATGAATTTACTGAAATTGTAAAACACTCAAAAGGATTCGTATGCATATTCATTTTAAATGAGAACTCGATGATCAATCGTTTTAGAGAGGAATGATTTTAAATTAAAAATTTAAAGCTTCCCGAATTTTCTCAATATGTAAGGAAATATAATTAACAATTTTAAATTACTTCATTTTTTTAATTCAAAAAGGATAGTAATCTCAGATATAATCTATCAATATTTAAAGAGTTTTTTATCTTACATTTGTAAAAGAGATCCTATTGATTTTGAGATACTTAATTAAAGTATTTATAGATTAAATATTGGCCCACGCTGACAGTATTTTTAATTATTGAAAAGTGGGGATTAAATGTTAAAGACTGTTTAAATTTAGCATTTACAAGAGATTTATTTTAAAAGCAGAGTTTTTTTATCTTTTGATTCTGCTGGAGCACATACGTATTTAATAAGTTCAACAGACGGACTTTTAAATCCAACTTACAAATGATATTCTACTTGTATGTATTTATTTATTTATATATTCTGTGTAGAAAATATCAGAAATTGTTAAATAAAACACAGGTTCGAATCCTGGCTATGACATGGATGTTTGTGAGTGGTTCGGAATCTACATTAAACTATAGGTCCCGGTTTATTATAGTGGCAAAGTAAAGCAAACCAAACCATCAAAATAATGTAATGGCTTTTAAAATTAGAAAGCTTCCAGTTTGAAATCTAGCAACGAAGGCTAACGGAAATTTCCTATCAATCTTATGAACGGGCATGATAACCGAATCTGCATGTCGGAAAGCTTCAATTGAAATCTAGCATAACGGATTTCCTATTTTACAAATTGTGATAAGTAATTTTTTCTAAAAACAGAGTGAAAAAAACTTATTTTAAACTTTTTTTGAACACTTATTACAAATCACAAGAACTATTCAAACCAAAAATTTTATATAAAGAGCTTGTTGCCAACTGAAAATAATATATAGTTAAATTTTTTTTATATTTTATGTATGCAGATAAAGTTTTATTGAACTGCAATGTTTAATTTATTACAAAACTTTAAAAATGTTTTTCTGATGCTACAAACTTTAAACAAAAATTTTAAGCTTATTCAGAATAAAAAGCATTAATATATAAAAAAAAAAGATAAAATCAACTTTAACAAACCTTTAAAAAATTAAAGAAAATTAGTATGCAATTTATTAATTTATTTAAAATTTTATACGTGAAATATGCTCCATTTGAATCTAAAGATCTACAACAGCAACTTTGAATTAAGGAAAGATTCATGCTAATTTCTGTGCTTAAATTTCAATAGGTTATTGTCGATGTGGTTATATAAAAGATGAAAAATAGTTTACTTAGTATTGCAAGAATTAGTTAACATATTTCAGTTTTATCTTTTCTGTTTCAAAAGTACAAAAAGGTCTACTTTATACTTTTATTATAGTATGGTATAAAGAATATGCTAATATTCGTAAATGAGATTAACATTAGCATACATAACATAGCGAGAATATTTCAATCTTCTTTAGAAAATAAATGAAACATAATTTTTCCTCTAATGCACAATAAAGGTCGAATCCGTTCAGATTAGCGTTATTTATTCTGCATTTTAAATATATGTTGTATATGATTTATTCAAGTTTTTATCATGAATATATATTTGAGACAGTCTAGACACAAAAAAGTTTGTGAATAGTTTTAAAATGTTTCAAAAGTTTTAGGATTTTAAGCGTGGTTTTATAGTGTAGTTAATATTGATTTTATTTTTGAAAATTTAAAATTTAAATAATAATATCTATATGGTATGTATTGATAATATTGCAGTGGCATATTTAGTAATGGAATAGATATGAAGGTTCGTTCACGTTGGGGGAATGCAGTCACTGATTGGGCAAAAAGCAGATATATGGAAAGTGTCTGCTTTTGACAATCAGACTGCTTCGTTGAAGTTCTAGGAGTTTGACATGCAAATGTATGTCAGTCACATCTGAAATTCCTAACTAAGGATAGGCTTCTTTGTCCTAGGAAACACACAAAAAGGCTATAAATGCTATCAACCATTACCTATCAGAGAGTATACTGAGTTGATGGGCTAAATGCATTTGATGAGAAGCTTTTATTTTATTCATTTATGAGCGACGAAGAAATTTCTGACAGCGATTTAATAATTTCTTGTAATCGAAAATGATTGTCGTGCGATCTAACAGTGATTTAATAATTTTTAATATTTCTGTGAGATAACTATTCAATAACTACGAAAAGGCTTTTGGAAGCTTATGTTGTAATATAGAAAATGTAAGAATACAAACTGTTTCTGAAGAAAATTAATAATCTTGAACAAATCATGAAAAAACAAATTCTAACACTATTTCTTTATGCAGTGGGTTTGGAGAAATAAATATGTTGTAACATTGTCACAAATAGTTTTTTTGTTCTAATGCAGCTGGCCAAACGCTTGTTACAAATAGTAATATTAATTAAATATGTTGATTGTTAAAGTGTTTTCGCCAATACAATTTAAAATTTCTGTTGCCTCATAAATTCATACCTTCAATTAAATTAAAAATTATCGACAGCCTTCCTTTTTTTTTGTATTATTGTGGAACATTGCTATTTTGGATAGTACTATGACAATAGAAACTGCATAGTGGGTGCACCAGAATCTCAATTATAGACTTGGAGGTGATGTAGGGAACACTAATATGAACCAGAATCCGGAAAAGTATGGCCGGAAATAGATATTTTGAGCTATATTCAATCACTTAGGTCGACACTTGCGAGTCATTCATTTAATGAAGTAATATCACGTATTTCATAAATGCGTTGATAGTGTACCGTCAAAATGTAACGTTTCACTAATGCTGAGGTTGGATGATCTTCATTTCAAAGCATGATGTAATTAATGGAAATGGATACTCCGCAATATGATAGAGTAGGGAGATGTTTCCAACGAGGAGCTTTCAAAATCACAAAAATGTCACGTATGCGCATCAAACCGTGAATGTGGTTTCTTAATGATATAAATGCATGATATTGGGGAGGCCATTATCAAAATAAACATCCATTGAGAAGTGTCTTGCATGCCTTGAATCAAAATCAAAGTTCAAGTATGCAGACGTATGCCACTATAGCAGAATCATCTACAAACACCATGGAACGTTTTACACGGTTCGGGATCGCCTTCTTTTATTACCAAGGAGTCTGATTACTGCAGCCAGAAGATGATCCTCGATGAGTAACATTTTCACAATGACTTGAAAATCGGCTTAACAGCAGTTTCAAAGTTTCCACAGATAAAGGTCGTTTGTACGAGGAGGAATTCTCAGTACTTACAATATGCATGCTCTTTGTGTTAGTACTGATTATTATATTCTTTTTGTGAGTGATAAAGCGATTTGTACTACTTTGTGTTTCTTTATCTCCAGCTAGTGGATATCCAAACATGCTTTCCTATGTGATTCGATTCCTATTCATATCATTCCTAGTTTTTAAATAGAACGATACATATAGATACATATACACTGAGGAGTTTGTCAGTGTGGGTCTGGGTTAGAATAGCCCCATTGTAGACCACGCATGTCGTAAAAGGCGACTAAAATGGGTACCCAGTACCAGGGAGTATAGTCGTTGGGGTAAAATCAGACTTCACTCTTTTGTGTAGCAAGATCAAGGACAAAAAAGGAGATGCATTTTTTTTACCATTTATCATGACTAGTTAGTTTACATCGTTTGAGAACATACATGTCTAGATGTGGCTGTCAACCAAGTGGGTAAGGTAAAAGTCAGACTTTTCCCTTTGTGCATCAAGGTCAAGGACAAAAAGAAGCTGCATTTTTGCCATTCATCATGATTCGTCGGTTTACGTCATTTGAGAACACACGAGCTCATGGACTTGGTCTAGATGTTGCTATTAAGATCTAGACGTTGCTGTTAACAGCAACATGTAGAGTTCGAACCAACTTGCATAAACAAAAATTTTTTAAAAATGATTTGAATTTGTTAATTATTTATGTATGTGTTATTGTTTAATTAAGAACAATATTATCTGCCATCTGCCTTAAACTACTAGCTGAATGAGTAAATACTGTTATGTATTTTTGTTAAGTTTATTGTAAAAAGTGTTATTGAATATTGAAAATCGATTGTCATTAAAACTCAATAGTCAATGCATTATAAATCTAAGGTGTAACAATTTTAGTTTAATTAGAAACAAAAAGTAATTGTAAATTATGGTGGCAGAGACAAAGGATATGAATTCATAAAAATAACAAAATCTGTTATATTTTTTAACATATACAATGTTAAAACTGTATAAATAAACATGCAGTTTATGTATTACTGAAATTCCTATAGATAAATATTTGTTAATAAAAAAGAGATTAAAATTAAATACAAATTACTAACATATTTTTTTCACTACATTTGGAATAGAAAATTCATCTACAATGAGTGACATTTCAATAGCAGCACTGCCTTATATTAATAGAAATTAAAAATATAATTATGTTTAAATGGAATTCAGCAAATACTTGAATAACATAATTTTAGAAATTCAAAGCATGGCTGCTTGTTTAAAATTTGCAGACACTTAACTAAATAGTAAATTAAAAAAGAGTTTATATCTTTTAGAAATCTAACGAAGAACCTTTAAAAAGGGATTTAACTTTTATTTACCCTAATTAAATAATTATTATAAACGTTAAAAAAGAAAGAATGGATAACATTTTAAATAAGGTTAATTTATGACGAGCACAGGATCGCAGAATTGCATTAGATTTTAGATAAGACTTTTTCTAATTTGAGGAGATAACAATTAAAAAAAAAAAAAAGAGAGATTATTTTATATTTCATGCTTAGATCTTTTACAGGAAAAAAAGTTGATAGTTACAAAATTAATTTACAAGGTACTATTTAAGTGTGACTAAAAGTCATATTTGAATGAATTTATTTTTTTACATTTCTGTTTTCACTATTCAATAAACGTTTGCATTTAGCAGAGATATACTGTAATTGTATTAATCCATAAAAGTATTGAAAACTCCCTCATTACTTGTTATAAATAAATAATAATATCAATGTATTGCATAGAAAAATGAAAATATATCTTTATAAAGGGAATGTGGCTTTGATTCGTGACTCAGTCGTAACATGCAAAAAGCTTGTGGAGAAAGGTTCGATTCTACTAGTGGCATGCATTTCAGCTATTGCTTTCAGAAACTAAGAAACTAGATAGTAAAATGGCATTATGTTACATGTTTCTCATCATCAGTCAGAATATCTAGTGGAATTTTCAAGTTTTTCCTATATGGCACTAACTGAATTAGTAATTTTTTCCTTTGGCAAATTTTAAAGCATCAATGGAATATAAGAAAAGTATTCTTAAAGTTACTAAATTGTTTTATGCTATTTAAAAAAGATATTTGCATGCAAGTAAATTGAACTAGTTAATCTAGTGAACAATATTGAACACAATTGTTGATTTCCAATAGTTGGCAGCTACACCTTAGGTTATCTGTCACTATAACATTAGATTTGTAAGATAAGTTTAGTTCGATTTCGATTAATTTCTCCGAAAATAATTTTTACGATATATCAATCAATTTCGAATATATAACTGTAGTTTAATAAAATAAAAATGTAAAAGTGTTATAATTCTAAAGATTTATCTAATACGAATTTTGAATGATATTTTAACTAGAATGAATTTCAAATAATGATTTATATAGTATGAATTTTTGAATAAGAATTTATATAGTATGAATTTTGAATAATGATTTATATAGTATGAATTTTGAATAATGATTTATATAGTATGAATTTTGAATAATGATTTATATAGTATGAATTTTAATAATGATTTATATAGTATGAATTTCAAATAATGATTTATATAGTATGAATTTTGAATAATGATTTATATAGTATGAATTTTGAATAATGATTTATATAGTATGAATTTTGAATAATGATTTATCTAGTATGAATTTTTGAATAATGGTTTATATAGTATGAATTTCAAAGAATGATTTACCTATAGATTTCGATGATTTATCTAGTAAGAATTTCGAATAATGATTTATCTAGTAGGAATTTTGAATAATGATTTATCTAGTAGGAATTTTGAATAATGATTTATCTAGTAGGAATTCAATAATGATTTATCTAATAGGAATTTCGAATAATGATTTATCTAGTAGGAATTTGAATAATGATTTTCCTAGAATGAATTTCAAATAATGATTTATCTAGTAGGAATTTCAAAGAATGATTTACCTGGAATAAATTTAATGACATATCAAGTAGGAATTTCGAATAATGATTTATATGGAATGAATTCAGAATAATGACATATCAAGTAGGAATTTCGAATGATAGTATAACGAATTTCTAGAATTTTAATTTTCCGAATGTTTATTTATGTAAAATCTACAAAAAATGACCGAAATATAATCCCAAACTAAAAACTCTCCTTTCTATACTTCTTTTATTTGACTAAAGCAAATATTTACGCAGTACATGCACTAAAAGCACTAAGCTGTATACAAAATCAACCTTTGACAAAACAGTACTTACTACATGTTGCAAAAATATTTACGAATTTAAATAAAGGGAAATATTTTGAATGACTTACCTGCCTGTTTTGCCGCAACTGGATCTGAAAAAAAGAAGAAAGAAAAAGTATTTTAACGAAATTCCATCAGCAAATATTTACAAGAATAAACCTAAGAGGATTAGTGGTTCGTGTTTTAACTTCAGGGAATTTCAAACATTGCGATGTTTTTCAAGTCTTCGTAAACCCATTCAAGCGTTATATTTTAATTTACTGAATAAAATCAGCAGAAATGGAGAGATTTGCCTTCAATATTATTCGCCTATTATCCAGTGCGAGTCGCATTGCACATTTTAAAAGTAATTAAGTCTGCTGAATGTTCGTATTTGACTTTATTATTAAAATAGAATGATTGCAAGCAGATTCTAGCAGACGATTTTAATTCTTCGATTTGACTTATTTTGGTCTCTTAGAAATATTTAGAAACCTCAAATATTATCTTAAAAATATGGTATCTGCGTAAATATATGATAATTAGAGCTTACAATATAAATGCTATTTAATGTAGGTATATATAATTAAAAATAATTTAGAATGCTTCACTATAAAATGATTCGTTTTAAAATGACTCGCTCGCACTGTTTTATAAATAATTTAAATGAATCTAAATATAAGAAGTATATTACATTTATAAATCTTATTTTCAATTCAAATAATTCATGCTACTAAGTTCTTTACCTAAGAAAGGATTCAAATATTCATTTTTTTTTATCATTGTTTAGTAATTATTTCCTGTCATAAAAGTGTAATGAATCGTCATTCAAATTTAAGGAAAAATTTTTTACATATTTTTTCTTAAGACAAATATATTTATAAATTTATGTTATTAGAATCATTAAAATATTTTAAAAACCGGAAGTCAATGAAAAGAGGAATAAGCAATTATTTTTCAAACTGTATCACATGGTAGATTTATAAAATAATTAAAAATACATTTATTATCAAACATGCTCAGAAAGTTATTCTGGAAGTTTATAATTTATTGTCTTTAATATTCCCTTTTCTATAAAACATTTGGAAGCTCATAATTTATTATCTTTAATATGTACTTTTATATAAAACAATTAGAAGTTTATACTTTATTGTCTTTAATATTCACTTTTATATAAAACATATGGGAAGCTTATAATTTGTTTTTAATACCACTTTTATATAAAACATTTGGAAGGTTATAATTTACTGTCTTTAATATTTATTCACATTTTGGAGTGTATCTGTAAATGATGTTTCATATCACTGTGAGTTTTCTTTAGAATTTATAATGAAGTATATAATTAATGGAAACATAAAATTAATCCAACTCTTAAAGAAGTCAACTAATTTCTGTTTTGTTTGCTACAATTAAATATTGGTTTCTTATGTCATATCCTCGTTACAAGTATTTGAAATATTAAGATAAAACTGCGGCATTACTTCTTTCTGATTGGAAAGTTATTAACTACAGCAGAAGCAGCATAACCTTCTCATAGGGTTATAATTATGACACGTGAAGAATGGGAGATGAGATTCACTGAAGATGGCATCTATTCTAATTGGAGAATTTCCACGTCTAGACTGCGTTCTTGGCTGAGGCAACTACTGGAGGCTCTTTGCATAATCAAGCAGGTTTCAATTTCTCTTCTTGCTGAGTTGACGTCGCACTAGAGCAACAGGAAACTGTTGGCAACAATCCCGAAGAAGAGAAACCGGGGACAATAAAGGATTTGAACTTGACTAGACATAACGTGCTGATGAATTGAAGAAAGTTGGAATGAAATGTCTGCTTCATGAGTCTCATGTTTTTCACTATTTAAAAATAAAAGTAAAGCTCTCATTCTCCAATCCAATAGTAGAAGCTTTGATTTCTAATTGGCTTAGCTTATTCGAAACATACTAGAATCTAAATGAATGAATGAATTCATTCACTATTTGTGGATTAAAATTTAAGTTGTAACGGAAAATTTCTTCAGTGATCGACAGTAAGAAGCTTGTAAATGTCTTTACAATATAAAAAACGTCGTCTCAAAGTATAAAACAATTTTATAACACCCTATATTTCTAATATTACCCATGCCCCACAAAACAAAAAAGCAAAGCTTTACCTCTTTTTATCAATGATAATATAGTACTTTTCTACAAATTATATAAAATGGAATAAATTAAATGAAATTTATTAGTATAAAGAATCAAATTAAATTGTGCAAAACCTATTCTAATCTTGTTTGATAAATAACGTAAGTAAAGCCATAACGTATTATGCAATAAGTCTCCTGTTTAACTAAGAAAACCTTTTTTAGAAATTCTACTTATTGATCAACCTATTCTCCATCAAGAGTGATACATTCATTTCAGACCTCCTATAACTTTTCGATGCCTTTTTTATAGAACTAAGTCTTTGCTCTCAAAGTAGGCATCAGTTTCGCCAATCAATTCTTCATTTGAGCCACATTTCTTCCGCTGGAGCATATTTTTGATGTTCTGTAAAAAGCCAGTAGTCGCTGGGGACCAGATTTGGAGAGTACGGTGGGTGAGGAAGCAATTCGAAGCGTAATCCATTAAATTTAACCATCGTTTTCATCGACTTGTGACACGGAGCATTGTCTTGATGAAACAGCACCTTTTTCTTTTGCAAATGAGGCCGTTTTTTTTTTTTTCTTGATTTCTGTACTCAATCTATCTAATAATGCCATGTAATATTCGCTATTGATACCTTTACCTTTCTCAAGATAGTCAATGAAAAAAAAAAAATACTATGCGCGTCTGAAAATACGGATGCCAAAACCTTGTCAACTGACTTTTTGATTTTTTGGTCGCTTTGGACGACTTTCACCGGCTGCTGTCCGCTCCGCTGACGATCGTTTTCCTTCAGGTGTGTAGTAATTGATCCATGTTTCATCCATTGTCATGTACCATTCTTTTTTATCTCGATTGAACAGCGCTTTGAATTGTTGATGCGTTATTGTTTTTGGCCCAGTATGAACAAACGCGACACCCATTTCGAAAGCCATCTGCGCAGGCTGAAACTTTTGTGTAAAATTATAAGCACATTACCTTCTGATATCTTTAAGGTGTAAGCTGTTCCTCGTAACTTCACTTTAGTCTTTCAGTCTTTCAAAACTATTTTGTGGACTTTTTATGTTTTCTGTAAAAATGCCAATTGGACAATCAGAGCTTTCAGCATCATCGATGTCTGTAGGACCGCGCTTAAATTCAACATAGTCAATAATAGTTGATTTCCCTGGTGCAGAGTCTCCATAACGCTTATCAAGTCACTGTTTGGCTTCAACATTATTTTTTTCCATAAAAAACAATGTTTAATCAAAACATGAAATTGTTTTTAATTCTTTGTTTGAAAATTTCAAAATTGGGGTCACTAAAACCACTGCAATCTGTAAACTAATTATCAGAATGTAATAAAATTTTGGCATGTATCTTTGAAGGTTGCTATTATACAGAAATCATATGGGTCTGTTAACAGTGTTGCCATATATGAGTCAGACCGGAGACTTACTGAGTGATGTGTTATATGTCAGTTGATACTGTCATGCATGATTTTAATTATAGAGAAATTCTATTGCAACTAAAATAAAAATATGAATTAATCATTTTAAAGTTATAATACAATTTTGCGTATATCATATACGGAAAAAAAAAATTCACTAAATTGTTGAATTTAAAAAAAAATTCATTTCAATTAATAAAATTGAAAGAAATACGGTGAAATAAATTATATTAAAATATGATGTTACATAACAAATTTTAAACTTTAAAACTAAGTCTCATAAAAGTCTAAATAAAATATATTGTAAGCTAAACTGAGTATCTAACTAGTTAAGTCTATGATAATAACCATTTATGATAAATATATTTATTAAATAACTTTCCTTAACAAAAGAATTCAGCTTATATAAAAAATAATATAAGCCAGCGGAATTGGTGGTATACTGAGGAAAACTTATATATTTCAAAAATGCAACATGACTAAATTGCAGTACACCAAGAAATGGTTATAGATTTTAGAAATATAGAGAAATCTCAAAACATTTCTTTATGCGACTCAAATATATATTGAAGAATTTATTTCAGGAATAACTTCAATCGAACTTTTTGATTTTATTAAAAGTTGTTTTTTCTACATGATAGAAAGACTGTTTTCTATAACTTTTTGTATTTTTAAGAAATAAAGGATGCATTTGTTTGGAGGAAATGTGATATGAATCAAAAATGGATAGTGTGAAATTTGATTATGGAATGTATTTAACGTTTATAAAATTATTAATGCATATTTTCTCAAGAGTAACAAAAAATATTTTTCACTTAATAAAGCGTTAGTTCATTTTGACTTTGGAATGATGTATTTATAATCAACCAACTCAGATCAACAAATTATAAGAAGTATCTAACAAACGATTGATTGTACATTATAAACAAATTTCATTTCTATACTGTTTGTAAAGTAATTTAAAAATTAGCAAAATCAAAATTGTTTTCGATTTTGTGTGAACAGTGGGAACATTCGCACAAAAGTCTCCCAGCCTTTGTTGCTTAAGACTGGCATTCATCTCTTCCCCATATTGCTAAAGACTGGCATTCATCTCTTTCTCCATGTTGCTAAGACTGGCATTCATCTCATTCTCCATGTTGCTAAAGACTGGCATTCATCTCTTCCCCCATGTTGCTAAAAATTGGCGTTCATCTCTTTCTCCATGTTGCTAAAGACTGGCATTCATCTCTTTCTCCATGTTGCTAAAGACTGGCATTCATCTCTTTCTCCATGTTGCTAAAAAACTTTCTCCATGGCATTCGTCTCTTTCTCCATGTTGCTAGCGGCCATGTGGTCAAGTAGCAAGCACTCTGTCCTTTGGTATCACAGGTTTCAGGTTCGAATGGATGGATGCTTGTTAGTGGTTCACAATCCACTTTAAACTGTAGTCTGTTTAATCTTCGTGTGCACAAGATTACCGTAAAGCGACAAGCCAACCAACCTCCATGTTTCTAAAGACTGTCATTCTTCTCTTCCTCCATATTGTAGTTTGAACTCGAAAAACTAGTCTAATTATGTTCAACTGTGAGCGAACGATCGACCATAAATTTTTTGATGCAGCACACAAAAACTGACCTAGCGGAGCGTTTATTTTCTCTACCTTTAATCGAAAGTTGCGAAACGCCACTACTTTTCAGTTCTGTTCACACTGGAGTGAAATCAGTTTTCCAAACGGTTCTCAAAACTTTTCGTTTCATATCTTGAACACGGCGTAAGTTGCACTCTGAGTTGAAAATCGAAAGTTTTGGGTGCCACACTTGAACTGGATTGAAATGCATTGAACTTGCGAAAACGGCTGTTGTTTCATTTGAAAGTTTTAGAAGGGGAAAGAGGCAGAATTTCTGTTCGGTCTAGGGTTGGATTTTGGCCACATATGAAAGGATTTACAACCTTCCAAAAGACTATTGGAAGCCCACGTAAGGATATAATAAGAGGATTAGCTTTTCAAATTCAAAATTCAACGACCGAGGAGACACGATTGTTTGGTCAAATGTTTCAAATCTGGACGCGGCTAAATAATGAAAATTTCTGGTGTCTCAGAAATAGACTGTTACAATTTCTAATTTCCTGAATCGGCGTAGATTGGGATCGGATTTGTGTCCGACTTTCAAAGAATCTTTGATTTATCGAATGACAGTGATTTCTTCCTTATTTATTATGTATATTTACTTGTTTTCTAAACGTCAAATTGCAACTCGCGGAAACAAGCGCTTTCAAATCCGGATCTGAAAGGGCTCGATTATTTTAGAATGTCAATGACTCGAATCGTTATTATTAATGCCAGGAATATTTTGATCCTTATATTAAAACAAAATAAAATATATCAATTTTCCAAATACTGGATCAGCAATTTTAGAAAAAAAAAAAAATTGTAAATTAAAATAAGCCGAAGGAGCAAATACCTTTTTCCCCCTCATATCTGTGTGCTTGTGTTTTAAAATAAATGGATTCTTCTTCTGTTTTATTTTTGTAGAGTGTTCAATGTTGTAACAAAAGTTATTTATTTTTTTTTCCGATTAAAATAAAATTTAAATCTAAGCCAAAAAATATGATTTAATCATCAATTCAGTCGTCATTCTTTTCTATGATGACTTCCAATAAATCTTTAGGTGGTGTTTTATTATAAAACTTATTTGATCTCTGCTTTAAAAAAAAGTATCAAATTTCATTTCACCCTCTCTTCTTGAAGTCAGCCTAAAAATGATTCTATCAGCTTTTTAAAAGATGGTTATCTATTAGAGCAAGGTTGAGAATATAGGATGGTTAAAGCATAAATTCCCAGTTAAATTCGTCTAGAAGATTCATGATCGCTCTTGCAGTGTTGAGATTTGCCATTATTAGGTTTTAAATTATTTCCGTTTCTATTTATCTACAACTGCCATTTTCTTGCCAAAATACTTATATGTTTCATAGCTGCTAACAATCAATTGTTATTATTGGATTTCCAACTAATAACTCAAAATGTACCTTTTCATGACACCCTTTACTTTCAAAATAATCTTATTTTAGATTCAAAGCTGTTAGTTAGGTCTTACCAGAATAATGGCTAAGAAATTGTTTTTTGGGCTTGATCAATCATTATCATAGTTGATCTACTGATCGTTCTTGATCGCTCTTGTAGTGTGGCATTTGACATTACCAGGCTTCAAATTATTTCCGTTTGCATCTATCCACAGATGACATTTTCTTGCAAAAATGGTTATAAGCGCGTTAGTTGCTAATAGTCAGTTGTTATTGATGTATTGTCATCTATTAACTGAATATAAACAATTCCAGTCAAAACTCACTCTAGATTTAAAATAAACTGTTTTTGGGATTCTAAGCACTTCAAGGCTGTTAGATAGGCCCTGCCTTGATGATGGCTGTCTTCTTCCATGTCTTATTACCACCATAAATACTATTTTTCTTTCAAAAAGGCTTATAAGTTTCTTAACTGCTTACTCTCAGTTGTTATTGTTGGATTGTCTCCTAATAACTCAAAATAAACAATGCCTTTCATGACCTACTTTTACGTAAAATAAACTTTTTAGATTCTAAACACTTCATGGTTGTTAGATAGGCCTTGCTTGAATGATGGATAATAAATTGACTTTTGGGCTTCACATTATTATAGTTGATCTACTGATTTATTATAGAAGTTGAATCGATAGTAACATGTCTAATAATTATCCTTACAAAAGATGATATATAGTCTTAACATTTGATGGAACCTTTTAGAATTTGAGTGTTTTAGAATTCTTATGGTAGTGCAGAGTGCGAATTGACGACAAGAAAATTAATGAAATTAAATGAATTGACAACAAGAAATTCGAGATTTAAAAACAAATTAAACATGCTTCTCTATGCTTACTTGGGAAGTAAGGAACTTTGATTTCTTTCTCGTATTCCGTGCCATTGATTTCAATGGAGCATCCAAAGAACGTCAAACCGTCCGATGGCCTGGGTAACTCATCCTCTGGTATGATGGTCGAGAACTCTAGGTCGTAGGCTCCGTCGTCAAGGACGTACTCCAGTTCTGTGTCGTTGAGGGGAGATATCTCCACGGTCTTGGGTTTGATCTGAAACAGGGACATCTCCGGGAGAGGGTAGACGCCCTCCACCTCGCACACCACCCTCACCACATCGTCTGCTATTGTGTAGTTCAGGTTGACAGAGGTTGGGAGAGCTGCAAAATAAAATTTCATTACTTCATTTCATTCAGTTCTAAATTCATGCAAATATTTTAAGGAAGACATTATTTTACTATTTTTATAATATTAATAATTTAATTTGTTATGGGTGCGCAGAAGATCTACCGCCCCGTGGTGCGCCTGATAACACTTTTAGTGGCTAAAAGATCTGCAACTTGGCATTATTGTTAGATTAATGAACTCTGTTTTAGCATGTTTTGTTGTATTATCAGTTTTTTTTTCGTTGTTCTTTTTTTTTTGCTGTAACTGTTCATAATCTGCCATTGGAAATAAAAAAAAAAATATAATAATTTATTATTGAATAATACTGAATCGCTCAAATTAAGATAAATATGATATTAATTGTGTAGGCAGCCTTACTCACCAGGGTTAATATGCGCAGATAGCATGTAGATGGAATTAGGCTCGTGGTGTCCATTTATTATAGATTTAAGATCTATTTATTTATACATTGCTTTCTGAAATGAGAAGACTCAATGGCAATTGTGACAATACGTTTAAGCGTCTTGCATGAACAGCCAGGTACCCGGTGAGATTTTATTGGATATTCTGGGCTTTGTCCATCCTTCATCCCCATTGATGGAACATGATGTATGATACATAAATAGTGTTCAATACATTTGTGGAACACGATATATGACACATAGAATAGTGGATATTATTTTTCGATACTATTATTTTTAGTATGATGTTTTCTAGAACCACTTCCGCCACCACTACTATTTTTATTACCACTATTGTAATTTTACTATAGCATAATTTTGGAACTATGAAATGATCAATTTGTTTATTGCTTCTATGTTAAAAGCTATAATGGAAAATGGAAGGTTATTTTGAAATTAATAAGTTGCTATTAAATTTGTGACGTATCTGAAAGATTATAAAAATCATTATTTTGTATTATATTTTTCAATTCCTTCTATTAGCTCACACTCTCCCTATATATATTTTGTTCAAATTTCAATCGTTAATAAAATACTTTTTTATTTATCCACTCATGTTCAAATACATTTTTTTGAACTTGTAGTGGAGGACACTGGATGTTAATACAGCTTTTTCAAGTATTAATTCAGTAATTAAATTTAATTAATTAATTTTAGTTTTTTTTAGATTTAAGTTGCATATATATACCAATATATGGCGCCAGATAAATTTAAAAAATGAATGTAAATTATTTATAAAGGACTTTCTGCAATATAGCGAAAAAAAGTAGGAATTGACTTAAATTTTTTTTTTTTTTATATTACTTGTTTATTATTTCCAATGACATGAGAAAATGACAAACTCTTACGAGATCAATTGAGTTATTTTGTAACATCATTAAACTTTTATTTTTAAATTGTAGACCTTTAAATGTAATCGGAACATATAACTTTATAATTATAACTTGGTAAATCTCGAAAATATAATCAAAACTTGAAAGCAGATATGTATTCAAAGTTTAAAACGATTTAGAATGTTTATTTGCATTGCAAAATGTCTCCATTTGTATACAAACAAATGCAAATTTCTCCAACATCTGCTGTAAGCCGTTATAAGGAGAATATTAGAATAACTAAGCTCTAAAATATGTGTTGGAAAATATTTTCAAAATGAGAAGCGCAAAGTCTTTACACATAATAAATGCAACACATGCTAGATTTCCAGTATCTCAATTTCTGTTCTTCCTATAAATATACATGAGAATGAGCTGAAGAGTCAAAGTTTTGCTTATCTAGATGGATATTCATGATAATTTTGACTTAGTTAAATTTTGTTTGTTAACTTCATACTGAGAGTTGGAGAAGCAGCGGAGATGTCAGTTAGTGAATTTGGTTTTCAAAACAAATGACGCCAAAACATGGGGTTCTATACTTATGCTAGGGATTGGCATGATATATTTATAAGTTGGAAAGTCCTTCCGTTGGACTTGAGGATTTGGTTTGTCGCTCCACGGTCATTTTGTGCACACTTTAGGCTAATTAGATTGGGACCTACAGCTTAAATGGATTCCAAACTACTAATAAACATCCATGTCACCGCTAGAATTCAAACTTGAAGCCTGTGGTACCAAAGGTCAGTGCGCTAGTCAATTGGCCATAAGTCCGTTGGACTTGAGGAATGGTTTGGTTTGTCGTTGTACGGTCATCTTGTACGCATGAGGTTGCTGGAAAATTCCCACCAGGTAGTTAGACTAACGGAATAAGATGCTGAACATCACGAACGCCATCGAGTCTCCTCTTTTTTGAAACAGTGTGTACAATAATGGCGCCAGATGATTGGACCTCAGCCCTAATGCCCACCAGAGGAACGCGTTACCACTGAGCTGCTTGAGGAGGATGGAAATAGCTTTCAAATTATTCATATGCCACCCTTGAAAAGGTTCCTCAAATTGCCTTGGCAAAATGGAGTGTAGTATAGAACACCCTTGCGTGTGAGGCCTCCTGAATAACTTTATAATCTGCTATATATATATATGACAGAATAGTGGTGAAAGGTCTTTAGGTCAAAATATCTAGCATTCAAAAACAGTAATTTTTAACTCTAGTGGGGCAAAAGATGCATTTAAATTAAGATATGAATACATAAATATTAATTAACTAGTCTTATCGTGTGCAAAGATAAATTGCTTTTCATTTTTAAATTTATCGCTTTAAGGTAATAAACGTCCATTCATCCTAACCAACCCAGCAGATAGTCTCCTTTTCAAGTGGATAATCTCTTTTAACTAAAACAAATGTAAACAATGTTCTAGTTAGCTCGTTCTAACACTGGGCCGTGAATGGAATTGTTTGTGTAAGGTAATGAAGTGAATAGAGTTAACAAAAAATAACAGCGCTAATAATTAGAGCTGTAATTTTTTGTTACTCAACTTTAGAATTAAAATAACGCCAGTATTATACTGAGAAAGGTATACTAGAATTTTATATCCTCATTATACCGCAAATTGCTATAGGGAACATTGAATATTTTACAATTTCCTTTATAAAAAGAAATCCCATAAACTGGATTTGAAGAAGGTATTTAATTTTAATGTTAATATAAGGAAAATTATATTTGTATAGCATATAAGAGTAATTTTATTATTATATATATGCTAATTAAAATTGTATTTCTTAAATTTAAATATCCTTTTAAAATTCTGGAGAACCATTGTAGAGAACTTAACTAATACTGGAACTTTTATTAAGTCGTCAGTAAAGAGATTTCAGTAAATTACTTTTATTTTTAATCTTCCATATGCTTACCATAAAGAGGGGTAATCATATATAAAAGTCTTAATGAAAACCATTTTTGATCATATATTAATACGATACGTGATAATTTTATTACCGATATTGAAGTCATAAATTTCACTTGAGAATGAAATTGTAATGATAAGATATGACATCAGCCTCCCGTTGTGCTCAATGTAATACGGGTCAAATGTGCCCGACTCGTGGCTCAGTGGCAACATGCGTGTCTGGTGAGAATTAGGGCTGAGGTTCAATCCGCTGGTGGCTTTGTAGTAAACGGGGAGACTTGATGGCTCAGCATCTTGCCTCTTTAGTCGGACTACCTGATGGAAATTTTCTGAGTTTTCTCTAAATACGATACGCAAATGCGGTATAGTTCCCACTAAGATTTCTCCCCGAAGATACTGCCCTCGTTCTTCAACGACTCAAACCCAAGTCGTACTTCTACCTACGTGTGTTCCCTCACAACAGAAGCTAAGCATCCTTCCATTTGAACATACTCTAGATGTCTCCTGGTCTAGATGATACTGCCGGCCAAGTGGGATAAGAAACAACAGGGGTAACTGCATATCAAAAGACTGTGAAAATCATTTATGATTATATGTTCAAAGTGATAATTTTACTACCAATATTAAGGTAATAATTTCACTTGAGTATGTAGTTATATGATACATAGTTTTTTTGTATAGTTTAAAGCAACGTATAGAAATTAATATTAAATTTTTTTTTCTTCTTTCAGTAGCGTTTATGGTATGTAAATGTTCAACTTGTGGATTGACTGAACCAAACGGTTTGGGTTTCAAACCGAACAAACAAAGCTTACTTGGAAGCCTCCGTGTCATCAAATACAAGAATTAGCTCATCAAATACGTAAGTCAGAATGTTCTTGTATTGGTTTCGACAGTCGAATTTACTATTCGATTAACATGTGAGGAACGTATGCACCTTCTAGATGCCATCTCTGAAAATATTAGTTAAAACTGTACTGTCAAAATATAAATGCAGGGTTATAGGTCTAATAAGGGGTAAAGATGTATTCGTTACAGTCTCCTATTCTAGTGGCGAATAACTTGGGCAAACTTGTTTAATAAATAAATATTTAATATTGTAAATTGTTTTCGCAGTTAATGACCTTGTAACGTTTCACATAAACCCTCTCTATATAAATCAATAGATATGCGTGTCTGTAAAATTAAAAAAAAATATTATGTTAATATTATGTAATAAATAGTTCAATATATATATATATATTTTTTTATATATATATTTTTTTTTTTGAATTAGTCATTTTTTTTTTTTTTTTATCTAAGCATCCATCAAATTTTTTTATTGGTTTTTTTTTTTTCGTTCCGCTATATTTTCCCTATATTGCCTAAGCAAAAAAAAAAATTATTTTTCATTGTAAATTTCTATTTTTTATTGATAAGAAGGGTTATAAGCAGAAATGACGTCATTACTCTTTATAGGTTCATACATATATATATATATATATATATATATATATATATATACATATTATGATTGACCTTTGTGTGTACAAAATCTTTTTATCAGACTTCCAATTATTTTTTTTTTTCGTAATAGTTGCTGTTTGGCGTCCTTTTTATAATTTGCTCCTTGTAGTGTTATCGCTTGCGTCTATTGTTTGTTTTAATTTTTAATACTTATTAGATGATTAGCATTCATAACTGAGATTGTTTTTAAATATATGTTTGTCAGCTAAATATAAAAGTTAATTGGCAGTTTATGATGTTTAACTACTAATTTATTTGATTTAAAAATAGTTAGTTTATAGAAAATAAAATTATTTATTTTCTGTAGCTGGGAAAAAATGGACAATACATACTTATAAATAAAAATTAAAAAATATGATTATAGGTAGGATAGGTTTTATTCTTGTATTTATAGTATAGACTGTGATTAAAATTTTTCTGAGGAATATTATTATTTTACCAGCGGTTTACTAGTATACAAATAAAATGGCAACTAGCTGGTTTAATTATGGTACGATGTTTTGTTTTGGAGCAAAATAAAAATTTCCCTTTATTATTTTCTCATGAAAGGAAAGAATGAATGAATTGCGGAACTCAGCAAAAAATTATAAATAACTTTTTCCCTGCAAAAGAGATAAGTATAGAAAATAATCCCTATTTATCCTTAGAAAATCCTTTCTTGTGATCCCTAATGGTTGCCAGTGATATCTTGCGATGTGTAATGAATAAAATAAATAAATAGTTCTTTTCATTATTTATTTATTATTAAATATGTTTTTTGCCCATATAAGATAAAGAATTTTAGAATACAGATGAGAGGTTTCTCACACTTTTAAATTAAGAAGAACAATTATAATTATTTACTTGTTATTCGTCCACGTAGTGCTAAGGGATAGCAGATAAAAAACAGTAAGAATAATTAATAATGTTTCGAAGTATACTGTTTTGAGAATTTTGTGTTTATCTATAAGCCATGAGAACAAAATGCAAGCGGTATACATATTAGCTTACTTCATGAATATTTATAGATTTTTAATGTGATAGTTTTTGATAATAAAAATATATGATAGGTTCATTAATATTCTTTGTTTATTCATTAAAATACAAAAATTGTATTAAATTTTTCCGAATTTGTTTTTTATTCGTGATATTAAAACTCATAAAATCAATTTTTTTAATTTTTGCACTTTCTAACTTGTAAATTGGTTTTCAGCACAGTTTCTTTTTTTTTTTTTTTGCAACTTACTTTTTCTTAATTCATTTGCAACACAATTATTCAGAAAATTTGGTCTAAAGATTGAATATTTTGTAAAAAATCATTCAATTTCTAATTGTTATACGTTATAAGCTTTTATTTACAATCATTTTAATATATTTTCTACATTCTACATGAATTATTACAAGTATCATATTGTTAATAAATGTTCGATTTCTAGATTTAAGAAAAATTCTAAAATTGTTTGAATTTTTTTATCACAAAAATACAAATATGTTCAATATTTATGCACATTTCCATTAGAATATAGTTGCACTTTTTAAATTTTTTTTGTGTAATACATTGCAACATTTTATCATAAAATTTAAAAACACTAATTAGAAGTAAAACGTGAATTTATAAAATACAGATGGATAAAATGATTTTATTTTAAATTAATTAATGAATAGCCCACTGACAGATGAGTGGTCTAGTTTGTGCTGTTTTTTTTAATTTACTTATGGTAATGTAATTGCTATCTATAAAGAAATGGTCAAGTATATGATAATTTTAGCAGTATCTTATGATGTCTGTAACTTCACTTCTTTATATTTAAAATTTAACTTAACAAAAAATAAAATGTTTAAGTTATTTCTTGATGTGTTTAAGAATCTTTTAAAACTAAAACCGTCTAAATTGAAGAAATCTTATAATAAATACAAAAAGAAAAAAATACAAACAATACTATATTAAGAGTAAAAATACTATACAAAAAGAATTAAAAGATAATTATAAAAAAATATAGTAACTGATTAACTTCTATGTAGTATTATTGAGATTTAAGAACACAGTTTGTGTCTACCAAAATAAAAGACATCCTTGCCATCAGATAAAGGAAGTATTTAATTACTTTTTATCTCAACCTATTTACTAGTCGTTGCAGCCAGAAGTCGAAATTAAATAGACTAGACTCAAGTGCTTAGAGATAATTCGATATGAAACAAAACGAAACAAATTAACTATCAGGAAGTTAAAAAGACTTACAACAAAATGATGAGTCATGATGACTTACATCATTCAGAATGACTCGTACTTAAATTGTTTCAAGTGTTTCTGAGGTTTCGTATTTTTAGGTAGTGGTCAACGGAAGATAATGACTGATATACTTATAAATAACGAATAAACCGCAGCTATTACAATGTCTAGATGCAACTTGTGTATGGAGGGAATTGTTTTATAACTATTTCTTAACTTTTGTATGAAACAATCTTTTAAGATTCCTATATATTCGTTAAATCACCATTGAATAGTACGACTGGCCTTGAACTGAACGTTTGAACCGAAAGACTGAACGTTTTGGCGCGTTGTTCGATTTCCAGATTAGGTTGTTATAAAAAATTCATTACTATAATCGAAGATGAAGGATCTGTTTATGCCAAAAAATGGTTGTAATTCATTTAATTCAACAATGTTTAAGTGTACTGGGAAAACAAATATCAAATGAATTATTGAATTAAATATAAATAATTTTAATTATTTTATAATTGATTCAGATAATGCAGATTTTTTTTTTCCAACAGTATAAAGAAGTCTAAAAATTATGTACATTTTTACAAAAGCTGATATGGTATAAGATGCAAGTAAAAGATGAAAATGGTAAAGATGTAAGTGATGAATTTTAATAAGTCCTGGAAAAGTGTATGACCGCAGCACATTTGACCATATTGTCTTTATATTATGCAACAAATTAAATTCGTTTTATTATTATGATCGAATATGAAGAATCTGCTCATGCCAAAAATTGAAAATAATGGACTTGAAATTGTGCATAAAAAGTTGCCATAAACAATATTTCAACACAAAATGTCAAATAATAACTTTAAGTGTACTTGGAAAACAAGAAAATAAATAAATTATTGAATTAAATATAAATAATTTTTATTATTTTATAATTGAATTAAATAATGCAGAATTTTATTTTCTCTCAATATAAAGAAATATGAAAATTATGTGAATTTTTACAACAGCTGATATGGTATTTAAAGATATAAGTTGGCGCGAATTTTAATATGCTCTGGACAAAGAAGAAACCTATGACCATAAGTACCTTTGACGATATTGTCTTAATATTAGGCAGCCAATTAAACCCATTTTCAAGGATTCATCCAATTTTTTCCTCTTCATGGGAATACCAAAACTCTTACGAATCTGCCAATTGCATTATTTGGTGATATATCTCGTAAATCTCTTAGGCCCATAAAACCGAAATTTCGCATATTTGATGATGCTTCCTTTTGAATTTCAGGAAATATAATTAAAAATACATTACAGGTGAAATATGATAGAGTTGGAAATCTTGGTTTCCTCTGAATGAAAACATTAACCAAGAACGTGTGATCGATAGAGAAAAGTATTATCAGAACACTGCCAAAAAATAAACCGAAAAATTGCCAAAACCTACATGAAGTTACTTTTAATGAGGCGGAAGTAGATATTTCTTCATAAAAATCTTTGCTTTATTAAAATGCAATTTACATATACTTTTCAAAATGCACTTAAATTTTTAAACTCGTCTTTCTCAGAGCAATTTGTTTTTCAACGCCGAGTATCTTTTTCCTCATTTACTATTAAGTTATTCAAAAATGTAATGATACATTTGTTATGTAAAACTGAATATATTAACACAGTAATTGTTATCTATTGAGAAATTTTTTTTTTTTGAAGAACTATATCCACATTTAGTAATTTCTTCTTTGGCGCAACAGCCCCAATGTGCGCCAAAGTCGTTTGCCTATTAGCAGATTTCGTGACAGGACATGTTTTATTTTTACGGTTTAGGTTTGTCAGGGCCCTACTCGGGCTCATTAGCAAAGTGCATTGCTGGTGAGCATTAGGGCTGAGGTTCAATCAGCTGGTGGCTTTATTGTAAACGCTATTTCCATAAAACAAAGAGACTCGATGGCGTTTGGGATGCTCAGCATCTTGCCTCGTTTATATGGCTACCGGGTGGGAGTTTTCAGAGTTTTCTCTGATACGATACTAAAATGCGGGGTAGTTCACTCTAAAAATCCTCCCGGAAGGCATTGCCCTCTTTCTTTAGTGTCCCGGAGCCAAGTTAGACTTTCTACGTATGGGTGCTCCATCACAACAGAAGTTGCGCTCCCCCTTCCCTCCTTCCATGAGATCACCCGGATTCTTCTAGATGTTGTTATCTACCAAGTGGTATAAGAAACAACAACAGGGTTGTCAACCATACGCAAAAATCTCTACAGTCATATTAGACTGGGACCTGCGGCGTAAAGTGGATTCCGAACCACTTCATGTATCCATGATACCGCCCGTAGTCGAACCCGAAACCTATGGCGTCGAATCTCAGAGCATTAGCCTCTCGGCCATAAGGTCCCAAATTTTTAGTAACTAATGTAATGTAAAATAAATTATTTAAAAGTGAAATTTAGTTAGGTGTTTTATTATATTTTAATATTTATCCGGAAAAAAAAATTAAAATAAATAGATTATTATACTTATAACCTTCATAGTTTTTAAGAAAATTATTTCTTCTTTACTACTTAAAGATGATGAACACGACATGGTATAAATAAGGTTTTCTTATTACTTTTAATGCTATTTATAATCAGACAGGAAACCTGGAATGCATGAATGAATCTCATCATATGTTGCTGCAAGGAAAGTATTACACCATCATTTCCGTTTCCTTACTTCCGTTATCATTGGAATCTTTCGCATTAAGGCAATTTTATATTTTTCTCACGCCTTAAAAAGAATTATTATATCCCAGACTTTGTGCAATTAATTAATTTAATAAGATTTTACTCATTTTATGTATGCTATTCTCTTATAAATAACTACTTGATTAATTGACTTTCTTCCTTTACTATAAAATACTATATTAGTTTCAGCAAAAAATTATAGTTCAGATTATAATTCAATTTTTAGGGGCAATATATTTTTCAGATGAGCTTTTATCTCAATTATTGTCTCAGCATCTAGATTCAATGCTATCGAAGTTATATTGTGTCAAGGTAGTAATAAAATTACTCTTATTATAAACTAATGAAAGGAAAGAGTTTCGGTTATGAAAACTAGAAAAAATAGCTTTGAAATCAATTTTTGCATCGAGGGCCATTTAAAAATTGCACCACTATGACAAAACATTATCAGAGTTTACCATTTAAATAACTAAACTTACCATTTTATCTAACACTAAATTTACCATTTACCATTTACTTAGCTTACTTTATTAACTAACACTAATTTTAACATTTACCATTTAATTAGCTTACTATTTTAAATAACACAACTGGTGAAGAAGTGGATAGAAATCAGTATCTTTCTATGAAGCAATCACTATTCAAGAATTCAATACATTTCTTGAATAGTGATAATTTTGATTATTTTATAATTGAATTAAATAATGCAGAATTTTATTTTCCTATCAATATAAAGAAGTCTGAAAATTATGTGAATTTTTACAACAGCTGATATGGTATTTAAAGATATAAGTTGGCGCGAATTTAAATATGCTCTGGCCAAAGAAGAAACCTATGACCATAAGTACCTTTGACGATATTATCTTAATATTAGGCAGACAATTAAACCCATTTTGAAGGATTTATCAATTTAATATTATTAAGAAGGGCTCTTCATGCGAATACCAAAAACTCTTACGAATCTGCCAATTGCATTATTTGGTGATATATCTCGTAAATCTCTTTGGTGATCCTGGTGTCAGAAATCAGTGTATTTATATGAAACAATCAACACGAATTCAATACATTTCTGCATATAAAGATACTGGATATAAATTAGTATCTTTCTACGAAGCAATCACGATTCAATACGGATGCTGGTTTAAATTTATTCTCACTAAGTGGTATTCTTTAAAGGCGCTTACCATAAACTGTCATCGTGTCCTCCATCGTATCCGATCCTTCCAAAGATTGGACTTCGCACTTGTAAGTACCGCTGAGCTCTGTGGTGGGTTTCTGTATGTTGATAGCTCTGAACTTCGTGTAGGGTGCAGCTGCAGGCACCTCGTAGTCTTCTTCGAGCTTGAACTTCTCGGAGTAGAGCTTCGAGTTGAGCTCTGGAATCCACTGGTAGACGGGGTTGGGGTCGTCATCGTGGAACCACTTGACCACCAGTTTTTTGTCCTCCTTCATGCTGTAAGTGTACTCGCAGTCCATCAGAACAGACTCGTCGCTTCCGTTTGGCACGAAGCTGGGAATGCTGAGACGAGTGATTTTCAGTGACAGGCATTCTGAGAAAGAAAGAAAATGTCACTTTATAGAGTAGGGACCAATTTTTTAAGTAAATGATAATCAATTGTAGAAAACAAGAAATAAACTTTCCAATTTTAATTAACTTTTATTTTTTGTCCAAAAATAATTTATTTTTTGTTTAAAATAATCTAAAGTAATACATTTCTTTATTGACAGACATTTATTTACTTTGAAATAGCAGAATTATAATTTTATTATTATAAAATGAGTGATGGGGCCTGATATGGCCGAGTGATTAGCACTCTGGCACTCGGTGCCACAGGTTTCGGGTTCGAGTCCGTGGTGACATGGATGTTGTAGTGGTTCGGAATCCATTTTAAACCTCAGTTCCCGATCTAATATGACTGTAGGGCGTAGAGTTGACAACCATACCCATAACATGATAAACATTCACTCTACTGTCTCGAAATCAGCCAGTAGGCAGACGGCCTTGGTGCATCTAGGGGCTGTTGAGCCAATGACGAAGAATATACTGGGTATAATTACAGTAAATTTGTAAGCCTAATGTTTCTAAATGAAAAGAAATGAAGATTAGTGTATTCCTCCATGTCAACAGTTTACACTCCCTGAAGATGTCAACCAAACTTCACTGGCACCAAGAACATTGTTGAACCAACAAAGTGGTGTCTTCCATTACAATGAAGCAAGTCTAATATGACTGTTGGGATTAGAGCTGTCAACCCTACCCAGTAAAAAAAGATATCTCCTGTCTCGAAATCTGCCAGCAGGCAAACGGCAAACCATGGGGCTGTTGTGCCACTGATGATGATGAAAAAGGAATATTTTAAATAAAAAATCACGGAGTCATCTTTTTTTCGTTTAACAAGTGAGATAAACCATTAAAATATCAATAGTCCTGATGCTCATGTAACACATAACCAAAACATAGTTTAAACTATTATTTGGGAACTAATTAGAAAAAGACGAGATGCAATTAGTTATTCAAGAATATATAAGAACATTTCTAAACACAATCTCATAACTTGATTTTAATCAGAATTGTATCATCCTATCTGATTGAAACATTTTATTTATTCAAATATAAAAGAAATATTCCTTTCTTGTACAACAAAAAGGATTTAAATAAAATTATAGAAATCTACACAATATGAACTAAATTGTTAGTGACAGGCATTCTGCGAAAGAATTGCTTAACATACAATTTCAGATTGGCAGAAATTCCACTAATTATTTATGCATTAATTCACAGCAAATTTAAAGAAGATTTGAAATTACCAAACATGTTCATATATTTAAGGGATGTTATTGAAATTCTAAATTTACTAAAGGAAAACTTTTTTTTTTTTGTGGCTCTGTACGATTCCACAATCAATTGCTCTTTCCAAGATATGTTTTCAAAATGTTAGTTCAATTGTAATTTCATCTATTTAAATGCCAATGGAAAGTCGATAGACCTTACATAAGAGTAGTGAAAATGATTGCCTTTCGTCTTTGTTGAATTAGAGCTATTTGAAGTGATAGACTTGCATTAACTTCAATGATTCAAGTGCCAATGAAAACTGGGTAACAATTGCATAAGAGTGGTGAAAAGGATTCGGCTTTGTTGAACTAGAGCCATTTGAAATGATGGACTTGCATTAACTTCGTATGTTGCGACCTTAGGGCCAATTGGCTAGCGCTCTATTAGGTTATTGGTTTTGGCCTTTGGTACCACAGGTTTCGGGTTCGAATCCTGGTGGTGGAATGGATGTTTGTTAGTGGTTAGGAATCCACGTTAAACTGTAGGTACCGGTCTATTTAGAATAAAGTGTACACAGGATGACCATAGAGCGACAATCCAAACCAATTGGATAATTTTTCCATATTAATATTTAAACTAAATTTTCTTGTGTTTTCAATCCTTTTCAAACGAATTAGCAGAGGCCTGATGGCCAATTGGCCAGCACTCTGGCCTTTCGTACCACAGACTTAAGGTTCGAATCCTGGCGGTGGCATGGATGTTTGTGAATAGTTCGGAATCCACGTTAAACTATAGATTTCGGTCTGTTCAGCCTAAATTGTGCACAAGATGACCGTAGAGCGACAAATCAAAACCTAACAAATTAGCAATAAAGAACCGAGTGGTAGCCAAAGACTACCTTCATTACAATCTGCCATTTGGAAGAATAAATTTTTCTTCGGGCAGAGATAACAAGGCAGGCCTTATTATTGCTTCATCGTACGTAACTAAAGAGCCTTTGTGCGTTGATAACTCTAATCTGCCGCGGTGAGGGACCTCTGCTCATTTCTGTGGTTGCAGTTATTTTTGGTTTGGCACGACTCTCAGGTACTTGAGCTCGAGCCGCTACTTTTAGATGTACCGACAGCGCGTCTAGTGCCTGTGTCACCGCCGCAGGTTCTCATGAATTGTCGCGCTGTAGCGTTAGACTGAGTTAAAGTAGACGATTCTATCTTCATTTTTCGGTGTTTCAGATATTGTGTGGGGGAGATAGTGACATTGAAGAAAATAAGGGTGTCGGTGTTTAAGTAAGTCGGTGTTAATAATAATAATAAATAGTATGAAGACAAGGGGCAAAAAAAAAAACCCAAATATTTTTGTGTATTTATTTTTCATTTTTAACTCCTCAGAAATTATACAATCTTGCAAAAATTAATTTTTTCTTTGAGAAATATCAACAAAGCTCAGTTTAGAATTCTGAAATAAACAAAATCCTAATTAAGGAACTTGGATTAAATCTAAAATCTACAAACATGGGTCTCATCTGGAGAGTTATACCATAATTATAATTAATACTGCACAGTTATACATTAGATCGAATTAAAGTTTAGGATGCAAAATCTAAATCTGTAAACCTGAAACTTATCTACACAGTTATACATAATTATAAGTTTAGGTTATAAATTAGCTTGAACTAAATTTTAGAAACGTGATCAAATCTGGCCTGGATCTCATCTGCACGGTAATATAATTATACAATGCTGTAAGTTATACAATAATTATAAAATACTGTCAGTTATACATTATCTGGAATGAAAGCTTAGGATGCGAGATCCAAATCTGTAAACCTAGATCTCATCCGCATAGTTATACAATAATTATACAATACTGCACAGTCACACACTAATTATACTATTCTGTTCAGTTATACATTAGCTCGAATTAAAGCTTAGAAGATGTTTTAGATTTCGCATGCTGCAAATCATGGTATTAAGAAAAGAATGCCAATGTATTTGCTCGTCGGTGAACAGTTCATGGCGAGGATCACTGATGTTACACATATCAATAGCAACAACAACTAACGAAAAACATCCTTTATTACAAAAGACTATTTTAACATAAAAAAATTACTGCAGTTGTTTAAAAATTGCGATAAAGTTCTTAATAAGGATAAATTATATCAATTGTTTAATATTTTCAGACTTTTTTTATATAATTTATCCTTAATAAAAAACATCACAATTTTAAAATTACATACTTTAATAAAAATTTCTAACAAGGATATTTTCTTTTTTACCCTTGGAGCCTTTTGTTTTCGTAAAGCAATCTTTTAAAACATTTTTTTTTTTTTTTGGTTATAATTCTTATTTCGTTATTGATGTTAAGGAGTTGAATCATATTGAAATATAATTCATTTTGTTAAACCAATATAAAAATTTACATTTTAATATATTTTATATGTACGAAAAATGAAATACAAGATGATATGATTGAACATCGCCTTTCAAATTATAAAAAATTTAATGTTTATTTATCATTCGTAATAACATATTTTTGTTATGAGATGAAATACATTATAACGTATTGCTGTTGAAAATTGTACATAATAACATATCGCTGTTATAAATTTATAATTCTAATTACTATTATCAAAATTTAAAAATCTACGCCTTATTCATTTTATATACAAAATAAAAAAAGCATAGATTACGTTTTTACTTTTTGATGGTAGCTTTTGAATTGAAAATTTATTAGATTTTGAAGTATACTCAAAGAACTTTCACTAACAAATAAGAACGTTTAAAAATCTCGCCAAAAATAGTAATACATCAACGAAAATGTTTCAAATATGTTACAATAGTAATAAATTATAATAATTTAAAAAAATATATGATTATTATTTTTAAAGAGATTGTTGTTTAATAAAATTTAAACTAGTTTTAAGCAATATTTTAACACAAATTTTCAAAATAAGTTTCGATGATTTTTATTAATACTGTGTTAGTAATGCTATTATTATTAATTATCACTTATGTAATTGTTATCATTTTCATGCTCGAATATTATAATGAGGAAAAAATTAAAACATTAAAAAAATGTGTTACAATAGTGTAGTGTAATTACAATAGTAATAAAATATAACAAATAGTTTTTTAAAAATTTGATTGTTATTTTTAAAGGGATTGTTGTTTAATTAATTAAAATTAATTAATTGTTGTTTAATTAAATTATTTTAAAATTAATATTAATTAGGAATTATTATTTAAGTAATTGTTATCATTTTAATTCTAAAATATTTTAATGACCAAATTAAAAAAAAATTGCCTTTTACAAATATTAAAATACAAATTTATAATGATTTATAACATAAGGTAGGTTTGAATAGGATAAGGATTATATTTAATTTTAATAATATTTGAATTATTTCAAAACTAACATTCAAAAAGATGCTTTAAAGTTATTGTATACTTAGTTTTCTAAAGAGAATTCTCACATAATACTGATTAATTTTTTGTTAAACAGAAATTCTATACAGATTTAGTATTTACTATGATGTGTCTCTTGATAATTCAGAACAAGTTCTCAATTTAAAAAAACCTTGAGAAGGTTAAACTAAATAAATACGATCAATAGGAAGGTAAAGGCGCTCGAAAAAACTCATTCAGAAAATACAAATGCCATATAAATATTTTATGTGTCAAGAATGTCCATTTCAATAAGAATACTTCGAAAAAGATGAGAAATTCAAAAAAAGAAATGCGCAACACAATTCTTCTGAGTAAATGGAGATTTACATAAAATATTTGACATACTTTTGGAAATAAACATTTTCTTGGATAAGCTGTTCCCATTTTAACTTCAGAACAAAAGTTTCCCATTTCTTGGAATATTCTAGTTATGCTGTTTGTTAATAAATATTCGAATAAAACATACAATAATTTCAGAAATATAGTTTAAACCGGAACGTAATTTAAAATTTATGAGAAATATGAAGCAATATTTATATATGTTGGAAAGATATGTTAACATAAAATGCTTTTAAGCGGTTTATTTATCTATTCATAATTCTCCAGTTGAAGGTTTTTCTTATTCTAATAATGCCTATGCGATGCCAATTTTCAGTTAAATTGAGTGCTTTATGAAAAAAAGTACTGAATATGAAAATAACTTAAAATAACAACTATTTTGATACAACAAGGGCTATTTCTGAAGGCTTTTTCTATTTTTGCAATTTTAAAATATTAATTGCTAACGGTGTGACGTCACAGGCCTATACTAGACCTATAATGGCTTCAAGATGAGTGCCACTTTCAAAAGTCCATTGGATTTAAATTTTATTTAGAAACAATATATATATATATATATATATATATACATATAATATACAGAACGGGTTGAAGTATACCTAGTTTTCACCAATACGACTTGCAAATGCGTGGCACATTATTGGATTCCCTCCCAAGTGGGCATCTACGGAAATGAAATTGCTGATCTGCTCGCTAGGGAAGGTTGCGAACTTCCCAAAGCTTCTCCTTCCAATCTGTTAGCTACAGAGGTTCATTCATGACTTTAGCCAGAGTAAATACCGCTTGGAGGTCGCCACCAATTCATACATGGTACGTCGCTAAATATCCTGGTATGTCCTTGCAGTGCTCCTGTCCTAGATCTGCTCAAAAGCGCTTTAGCTAGACTAAGGACTGGCCACACTAAGAGTTTGACCTTCAATGGAGACGAGAAGACATATATCTTTTGTCATTGTTCGGCCATCGCGTCTCCCTCTCATCTCATTGATTGTATTGATGCCTTTGTGAGGCAACTGTTAAATGAGGGGGGGACCGTTTACGATCTATTGATGCAGCATGATCTACTGGACTTGGTTTAGGATTCTAAATCAAGGGACATAAGCAACAACAACACATTAATCTGCAAATTATTTCAGAAGGCATTTGCGATTATTTGTCTTGTCGAGTAGGACTTTCATGGTTTTTTTTTTGAGTAACGTTAAATTTGTTAAATCTTCATCAATGGTTAAGTTAGAAAAATAGATTAGAAAACAAAATATGTATATACATTAGATTAGAAAAATATACTCAAATGAGTAAATCAGCAATCATCAGTCATATGTAGTAAATCTAGATAAAAACTATGTAGAAGATTACATTAGAAATTGGAAAAAAAACCTATTAATTGTAAATTGGAAAAAAAATATAAGTATAAAGAGTAGATTAGAAAGATATAAAGAGTGAGTAGATCAGAAAAATACGTATAAAGAATAGATTTGAAAAACACAGGTATAAAGAGTTAATTAGAAAAATATTTAGATTTCTTCAAGATTTTAATGTCTTTATGAACAATTAATATTTTCGTATACTTTTTCAGCTTGCAAATCCTAAAGACAAAGGGAATTCATACACATAAAAAAACATATAAGCAAACAGATATTTACAGTTGAGAAGGAAAATTACAGCTTTGAAATACCATATAGTTAGTGGTTAATGGCTTCAGTGTCAAGACCCTGTGTTCGAAAACATCTACTACATTAGAGTTTTAATTAAAAAAAAAATAAGATTGAATAAAAATATTGAAATAATATTAAATAAGAAGAATACAGTATGTAACTTAATAGTAATTTTAAATTTTATAATAATTCCCTTCTGATTAAGGTCTTTTTTGTCTTTTTCAGCCCCACTCCCATAAAAAGTCTCGATAACTTTTCGATAACTCTCGATAATAAATTTGTAATCTGGGATGTTCTAGAGCTTGGTGGATTCAAAGACTTTCATTTTCTGCATAAAGTATTGTTTTTTACACTTTTATGATTTAGTAAATTTTGATTTAGGGTAATAGTTGAAAGTACTTTTCCTTCATCATTATGCTTTTTAAAAAATTTGAAAATAACATTCAGTAAAATCTATGAGCAACATAAAAAAGATCGCTTGTCTTCCTTGACGTAAAGAAGCGGATTAAAAAAATTTTTTTGTGATATTCAGTTTATTTATTTATTTTAATAAATAAATAATAGTCATTTGGTTATTCAAAAATAAGAATTTAAAAATAGTTCAAAGTTTCATAGCTTCCAGTCTTAAAAGGAAGGATAAATTGCAATTTTTGTAGACGATAACTTACCTCCCACTCTTGAATATTAAAAAATTGTTACGGATAAAAAAGAATGGCAAAGCTATAAAAGATTTAGAATAACAATGATGGAATAAAACATTAAATTATTCTTTAAAAATTAATTTACTTTTCAGTTGAAGTATTTTTCAATGCAGAAACAAAACGGTTGATTAATTATTTAGCTTAATAAATAATTTATTTGAATTTGCTTTGCCATTATAAAAGTACATTTTTTCTATATATGTATCAGTGGAGTCATTGTTTGTTATATAAATTTGGTATTATAACAAAAAGAAATTATGTAAGTAATAATTCTTGGAACCTAATTGTTTAGTCAAAAAGGAAATAAGTCTAGGAAAACTTTTTGTGGAGGAAAAAAAGAAAATTGAATTATATATTGTATACTATATTGAATTTATCTGTTAAAGCATAAATAATATAAAAGGAGATTTATTATAATCAGTAAGAAATAGTTAATGGCACATCCCATTATGTTTGATTAGTCACAATAGTACTTTAATAGAATTTATCATGATTCTAAGAAAATTAAATGATGTTAACAAAAGACTTGATTTTATCATAAGGAAGACATTACTGATGTTTAAAAAACTATAAGTATTAGTTCAACAGAATTTCTGGAGTAAAATAAAAATAAATTGCTAAGATCTTTCATGAATTGTTTATGATCATTTTGTCAAGAGAAAAAAGATTGTCATCCCTGAAAAAAGAAAAACTATTAAAAAAGTACCTGAGACAATTTTGTATGATTAAGAATATTTGTTTATTTTTTATTTTTAGTACAAGGTTTAAACAGAATTTCAAAAGTTAATAAATTCGAAATTGTTTCTGTTTTGTTCTTATAAATACAATGGCATAAATCATGGACAAGATCACTGGACAAGAATACGCCACTTAATGCAATTCGAATACATTTTTATAAATACAATGGCATAAATCATGGAAGATCGCTGGATAAGAATCTGCAATTTACTGCAAATTGGAATACGTTTTTATAAGTACAAGGGCATAAATGATGGACAAGATCACTGGACAAGAATCGGCCATCTAATGCAATTTGAATGCATTTTTAGAAATACAATGGCATAAATCATGGACAAGATCACTGGACAATAATCTGCCATTTAATGCAATTTGTATGCATTTTTAGAAATACAATGGCATTAATCATGGAAGATCACTGGATAAGAATCTGCAATTTAATGCAAATTGGAATACGTTTTTATAAATACAATGGCATAAATCATGGAAGATCACTGGATAAGAATCTGCAATTTAATGCAAATTGGAATACGTTTTTATAAATACAATGGCATAAATCATGGAAGATCACTGGATAAGAATCTGCAATTTAATGCAAATTGGAATACGTTTTTATAAATACAATGTCGTAAATCATGGAAGATCACTGGATAAGAATCTGCAATTTAATACAAATTGGAATACGTTTTTATGAATACAAGGGCATAAATGATGGACAAGATCACTGGACAAGAATCGGCCATCTAATGCAATTTGAATGCATTTTTAGAAATACAATGGCATAAATCATGGACAAGATCACTGGACAATAATCTGCCATTTAATGCAATTTGTATGCATTTTTATAAATACAATGGCATAAATCATGGAAGATCACTGGATAAGAATCTGCAATTTAATGCAAATTGGAATACGTTTTTATAAATACAATGGCATAAATCATGGAAGATCACTGGATAAGAATCTGCAATTTAATGCAAATTGGAATACGTTTTTATAAATACAATAGCATAAATCATGGAAGATCACTGGATAAGAATCGGCCATTTAATGCAAATTGGAATACGTTTTTTATAAATACAATGTCGTAAATCATGGAAGATCACTGGATAATAATCTGCAATTTAATACAAATTGGAATACGTTTTTATGAATACAAGGGCATAAATGATGGACAAGATCACTGGACAATAATTTGCCATTTAATGCAATTTGAATGCAGTTTTAGAAATACAATGGCATAAATCATGGACAAGATGATTGAACAAGAATCGGCCATTTAATGCAATTGGAATACGTTTTTATAAATACAATGGCATAAATGATGAAAGTTACAATTGCTTTTTATTTATCTCTTACAATATTCTTATAGCTTTCGATGTTTCTGAATTATTTCGATTGAAGAAATTATGTATTAAAATCTATTGTGATGAAAATAACTTTCTATCAAATTAATTTGTATCTTCTATAGCTGATAAATAGCCAGAGGACGTTTGTTGCAGAAAAATTGCAACGCTATATATTGTTTAAAATGGTAAAGTATAGACAGTTCATCAGATTCAGCTCATAATGGTCCGAATTTAGTGATAAAATTAATTGTAGAATAACTAAAAGGAACTTTATATGTCTTTAATCTACTTAAAGTGTCCTTAATCTACCTACTTATGTCCTAAACTTAACCTTAGATGCCTTTGTCACAATCGCCATTGACTCTCTTGGTTTTTGAAAACATTAACTGCAATGGACACTGTTAGCAGATTTGAAGATAAAACTACCAGCACACTTTATCACTGAACAAGAATCTGCAATTTACTGCAATTCGAAAATATTTTTTATAAATACAATGCCCTAAATCACCTTATCAGTTACAATTGCTTTTTATTTATTTAAACAATCTTATAACTTTCATTGTTTCGGAATTATTTTGATTGATTTGATTTGGTTTGTTTTTGTACGGTCATTTTTTGCACACTTTAGGCTAATTAAACCGGGACCTACAGTTTAGCAGGGATTCCGAACATCCATGCCACAGCCAGGATTCAAAGCTGATATTTGATTGAAGATGTTGTTTATTAAAATTTATTGTGATGGAAAATAAAATTTCTATCAAATTAATTTGTATTTTCTATAGCTGATAAACATCCAGATGAAGTTTGTTGCATTAAAATCGCAACGCTATACATCGTTTAAAATTGTAGTAGACAGTATAGACAATTCATCTGATTGAGCTCAGAATGGTCCTAATTCAGCATAAAAATTAATTGGAGAGATTAACTAAAAGGAACTTTTATATTTAATTTTATTCCTACAATAATCATATATTCTGAATTTTTCGTGTAAATCATTTTGCCCTGTCCGGGCTGATAAATGATCATTTTACCTTTTATCATTAATTTCTCTCTTCTCGTATTTAAAAAAAAAAATCTTTGGAATAATCAGCACATCGTGTTTCGTGAGAGAGGTCTATTTAGATAAAATCATTACCTTTCTCATCATTTTTTACTCTGTAAATTTGCAGAATAATGTAACATAGTATAAAAGGATTAACATTTAAGCCAAGTTATTAATCGTCGTTTGAAAAAATACTAATGAAGGCATTCAGAATTTTCCTACATTAAAAAAAAAAAAATAATACGAAATTCATTATGTTTCCAAAAAAATTTTTTTCTTCTTCTTGCATTAGTATAAGACTTTACATAGTATTTTAACAATTTTTATTTCAAAAGCCGAAGTATTTTAACATATTTTTAATTAGTATGTTGTGTGCTTAATACTTTCCATTAACTAAGTTACATTTTTAGCTACCAAATTTTTGTTGCTTTCATTATATATAAAACTAATACCATTTTCTATGAAATTAAAATAAAAAGACATTATTTTGTGAAAGTTTTCTTAAGAAATATTAATATTTTTCATTTAAAAAGGAAAATATGCAATCTTCAGTTGAAGTTAACATATTTTACTACAAAAGTATGAGTAAAAAAAATTAAAAATTCGGGGAAGTATATGTGTGCATGCACTTTTAAATTATTAATATCAAGCTTAAAACCTTTGGCAATATGTGACTGAGCTTTTAATTATTGCTTTTGCTGTAAATTCATTAGTGCCACGGTTAAACCTATTGGTTTTTTAATTTCGACCACTTCGAGATATTCGTTACTAATATTACAAAGATCTAGGAAATTCAGTGTTACTCACTGTGCAACATAGTGGTCCTGCTGTATACCATGTATATTTTGCTAACTTGATTTGAATGAACACACTCAAAAATGACGATCGGTAATCCTCATGTTCCTCCTCCTTCACTATAAGTTCAATGAAACGACAAAAGCCCCACATATTAAATTTCATATGATATTTAATTGGTCCATCCATGACATAGAGACACTGAGTATAGTACTAGATACGGCATAGACATTGAACGTAGTACTAAATATGGCAAAACATTGAACATACTGTCTATTTCATTGAATTTTTTGTCAATGTTACCCTTAAGTTTCAAATAATTAAGCCTGAATCGAATCAAATTTGATCGTGTTATCAAATTTGCGACACTAGGACAAAAAAGAAGCTTTCTGAGGAATTACTGGAGGATATACACCCGTACCAAAAACAGCTCATCGTGAGGTAATGAAGAAAGGACATTGCATTATGACAGCATTTTCAGGAAAGACTTACATATGGCATAGAAGAACCGAAAATTCTCTCCAAGAAGCCATATTAGGCATACTGGACGCTTACATATGCTGTCACAATCACCTTGAATTTCTTAGTTTTCTGAAAGCTGAGACTGCACTATTTGCCATCAGCAAATTCAAATCTAAGCCCTTCTGTCAGCTAGTTATCGTATGTTACCACTGGGAACAAATCACACAACTTCCAGGAATTTTACCGCCATATTAAAGACAAATCAAGAAAGTCAATCAATCTATGAATTGTAGCAAGTCATAATATATTCAATGCAGCAAGACTATGAATTTATGAAAGACAGAATATAGTCAATGCAGCAAGACTATGAATCTATGGAAGGCAGAATATGTTCAATGCAGCAAGACTGTGAATCTATGGAAGGCAAATATATTCAGCAAGACTATGAATTTATGGAAGGCAGAATATATTCAATGCAGCAAGACTGTGAATCTATGGAAGGCAGAATATATTCAATGCAGCAAGACTATGAATCTATGGAAGGCAGAATATATTCAATGCAGCAAGACTATGAATCTATGGAAGGCAGAATATATTCAATTCAGCAAGACTATGAATCTATGGAAGGCAGAATATATTCAATGCAGCAAGACTATGAATCTATGGAAGGCAGAATATATTCAATGCAGCAAGACTATGAAACTATGCAAGGCAGAATATACTCAATTGCAGTAAGATTATGAATCTAAGGCAGAATATACTCAATTGCAGTAAGATTATGAATCAGAAGGCAGACTCCACGTAGTCCATTTCTTCTTCAAAAGAATATATTTTAAAAAGCGCTACAACCAAGAATCTTATCCACTTTGTCACCAGATAACAATGACCCTAAATGTTTAATAGCATCATGGTAGAATAATAGCTTATATATAATCAAACCTCTAACTATATGAAGAGTAAGAACAATTTTGAATCACAGGACTTAAAAAAAAAATTGGTCACGTAGCATCTCGTACAGAAAGTATAGGGAAGATCATTAAAAATCAGTATCTCCTTGAATAATTTTAATTCCGATACATTGTATAGTATTAAACCCATTCCGGGAATTGAAAGTTTTACCACTTTTCCCACCGCTTTATCGTTGGAACTTCTGCTGCTTTGATATCTTTGTGGTTTATGGCTTTGCAGCCGTAAACATTTGATTACTCATCTTTTGGTTTGCGTAATGCCCGACCTTGCTTTACGGCTTTACCCGTGCACTTATTCCAAGCAGCGACTTTGTACTTTTAAGTGTAACTTTGCACGAAGTGGATTTTTTGGGCATGAAAGAATCATAAACGTGAAAAGCCTGCCTCCCTCACCATTTAGGCAAACGAGGGTAGGGGGTAGGGTAGTCGACTTCTCAAACAGCATTGAAAGTCTTAAAAATTTAACGTTTCCAAGGATATATCAGAAATGTTGTACATTTTATTGAAGGGTTTTGAACTTCTATTTGTTTTCGAACAAAAAGGAGTTCCGAGGTTTATACGTAAACGATTTCTCATAATGCTGTTTCATTATTCAGTCTCCCCATCAATATTTTTTAATATCATTCGACTGAATGTATTCTTTGCCAGTGATATACACGTGTATGAATTTATTTGATTAAGTTAATCAAACTATTTTAATAATATGTAACTTCATTTCATTTGTTAATTTTATATGAAAACGAACTGAATGAAGAAAATTGGGATTAATATCTAAAGAAATCAAAGTGCTAAAAAACAATCTGGATCAATGTCGATTTTAAGGAAAGCATTATTTTTCGTATTCAATAAAATACTAACAATATTCTTAAATCATTAGAAATAAGTCAATCTTCCTTCCTTTTTTTGGCGACTTGAAAGCCATTTGGCTAGCTCTCTGGCTTTTGATTCCACAGACTTCAGTTTCGAATCCGGGCGGTGGTCTGGAATTGGTTTATTGGTAGTTTGGAATCCACATTAAACTGTAGGTCCCGGTCTAATTAGACTAAAGTGTGCACAAAATTACAATAAAGAGTCAAACCAAACCAATCCTTACTTTTTTATGAGAATATCCATTTCAGTCTTGGATAATAAGTGCTCAATCCATTGATGATATTGAATTAATTATATAAAGATTTGATATAGTTTAATCCATTAATACTTATTAATCAAGATTTTGATATTGTAGTTTTCCATTATTCTATCAGTGATACTTAAGAATGTTTCTATTCAGATTAATTGAGATATTAAGCTTGAGAGGTCAGCTGTTTCAATACCAAAATCTCCATTGAATATTCGAGCGTAGGAAAAACATATATCAATTTCATTTTTTGCAATTTTTTTTCATTTTAATTAATTATTCATATTTAAAATGAATAGATTTACGGCTACTAATTACTATTATGTTTTATAATTTGATGATTATAGTGTGATTTAATCTACGATTACAATTTTATTTATATAAATTAAAAGAAAAATTAATCATTCCTTTGAATTAAATATTTACACTTGTAACCATGCTTCCTCCTACTCACTGGCTGAGGCCTGGCGGGCCAAATGGCCCTTGGCACTCTGGCCCTTGGTATCCCATGCTTCAGGTTCAAATCGTGGCCTTGGCACGAATGTTTGTTAGTGGTTTGGACTTTATTTAAAACTGTAGGTCCCGGTTTGTTTAGCCCTCAGGTGCACAAGAGGACTATAGAACAACAAATCAAACCTTCCCACTGGCAAAAGTGCCTCCTTTGGCGTTCAGGAGAAATATTCAGTTGGTCTGCAGAATCTTACTCTGAGAGGAAGTCTATTCCGGGCATCCTGCGCGTACTTGAGCATCGGGTTTTTCGGCTTAGAAGGGAATCCTTCCAAAATATATAGTTATATGCCTTTAAATGTAATTATATGGCTGTAATTGTATGTGTGTGGTGTTTGTACTGTTGTAAATAAAGCTGTGAGTTCTGCAACCTGGGCCTCAAGTATCTCAACCCAGCCATCCCAGTTAATCTGGTTGTCGAACCTGCAACCTACGCACTTAAATAAATTGAAAGGAGCACAACTTAAATAAATTTACATTCTCAGTTAATATTTAAAAACAAGTTCATTCAATAATATATTTCTAGGTTATTATTATGATATTATTTATAATTTAAATTGAATTAGATTTATTACAAACTGAAGCAAATATCAACATTATTCAATATCAATGTATAATATCAATTTATTTATTTTAATTAAATATTTATAGCGGAACAAACTGAAAGTAACAAATATTTAAATTAATTCAGATTCACAGCTAATAGTTAAAAAAAAATTCACGTTCATTAGTTTACAAATTTTGCAAATTGAAGCCAGGCAATTAATTATTAATCTTGAACTTCATCTACATTTTTAAGTAAAGTTATTATTAACTATTTACTTTTTAATTTTATTTTGAAAGTATCTTGCAGACTGTTTGAGACAATTCCTTCATTTAACTTGCTGAATTATACATTCTGTTTACTAGTTTATTTTTATTATGATTTATTTATGGGATATAAATAATGTAATAAAGTAATTCACCTTAATTTATGCCCATTTTAAATAAATATTTCAGCAAAAAAAAAAAAAAAAAAAAAAAAAGACGCAATAACCGAAGAAAATACATTCATTCAAAAGTTAAAACTCTTTTTTTTCAGGGAGAGGTAGGTTTGTATAGTTTTTCAAGCGAAGCCTTTTCCAGTGATTTTGTTTGGTTAAATTTTTTGATACATCCGTATGTTTTATTCATGGATTTGATCTGAGAAAAGAGGCCCTCGCGAACACTTTATCCAGGTTATATATTATTATGATAATACAACCCACCCAAAAAAGAAGAAAAAAAAAAAAACGTAGGCAGTCTTTTTTTGGAAGGATAAATTGTACAAAATTTCTGCTTTACATCTAAGCATATCTTTTTTAGATCAATAATAGGACATTTCATAAATACAAAATTATGTATGTAGAGAAGATTAAAATATGAAGATGATATGACTTGATGGATCACATTCATTCTTGACAATGTAACAGACATTGAGTAAAGATTTTGATTTATTTGAAGATAACAGAAGAAAATGGATAAGATTGTTTGTAAAATTATAAATAGGGTAACAGATCAGTCATTTGTAATGCCTACCTTTTCACGTGCTGTTTGAATGTTTCAAGAATAATTTTCATACTGAGAATTTCGTAAATTATTATCCGATTTTTTTATTTAAAATTATCTTAAGTAATTTTGTAATAGTAAAAGATACAAAAATAAGATTTAAAGCGAATTTCTGAAGGTACATTAAAAGGTATCTAAAAATGCTACGGTTCCTTTTTTAATTGTTTTGGAATTAATTTTACCCTATCTTAAGCTGAAAATGATAGAGATAATTTCATTTTAATTATGATATATCTCAGAAAATGTTATCTGGACTATATTTATTTAATTGAGGCCTGATGGTGGGTAACTAGTGCTCTGACCCTCGGTATCCCAGGGTTCAGTATCGGCGGTGCCATGGTTGTTTGTAGTAGTACGGAATCCACTTTAAATCGTAGGCCTCGGTCTAATATGACTGTTAGTCGTAAGACTGACTTGAGCTTTTACTTTGCGCTATTACAGAAATTTTAATTCAATGCAAATCTGCAATCGTGCCAGCGGAGGTGGCGATAAATCAGATGGCCGGATTGTACTTTTATTTTCACTTTCGTCGTACCGGATTTCATACTTTTCGTACTTCGTACCGGATTGTACTTTCTTTTGAACTGGAAAAATGAGAGGAGGCTATGAAATCCTCAGATTTCACACTAGGGAAGGTTCATTCCAAGTTATGGTGGAAGAATGAGAACGTAGTGTATCATTCTACCTTTGAAAATCCGTGAGTAAGTCATATCAATATAAATTTATTTATTTTAACTAAATATATATATATCTAAACAAACTGAAAGTAACAAAAATTTAAATTATTTCAGATTCTCAGTTAAAAGTTAAAAAAATCACGTTCATTCATTTACATATTTTTGCAAATTGAAGCCAGACGATTAATTATTTATCACCAACTTCATCTGCATTTAAATGTAAAGTTGTTATTAACTATTTACTTTTTAACTTTATTTCGAGTCTATAGACTATAGGTCTATAGTTCTTTAGACTATTTGAGACAATTCCTCATTTAACTTGCTGAATTATACATTCTGTTTACAGTTTATTTTTTTTTTTTGTCATGATTTATTTATGGGATATAAATAATGTAATAAAGTAATTCACCTTGATTTATGCCCATTTTAAATAAATATTTCAGCAAAAAACGACGCAATAACCGAAGAAAATACATTCATTCAAAAGTTAAAAGTTTATTTCTTTTTTTTTTTTGAGAGAGGTAGGTTTGTATAGTTTTCAAGCGAATCTTTTTTCCAGTGATTTTGTTTGGTTAAATTTTTGATACATCCCTATGTTTTATTCATGGGTTTGATCTGAGAAAAGAGGCCCTCGCGAATTCTTTATCCAGGTTATATATTATTATGATAATACAACCCACCAAAAAAAGAAGAAAAATTAAGGTAGGCACTCTTTTTTGGAAGGATAAATTGTACAATTTCTGCTTTTTACATCTGCGCATATCTTTTAGATTCAATAATGGGACATTTCATAAATACAAAATTACGTAAGATTGAAATATGAAGATCGACTTGAAATATTTGATTGATAACATTCCATCTTGACAAGAATATAACAGACATTGAGAAGGGATTTTGATTTATTTGAAGACAACAAAAAGAAAATGGGTAAGATTGTTTGCAAAATTATAAATATAGCAACAGATCAGTCATTTGTAATGTCTACCTTTCATGTGCTGTGAATAGAATTGTGTTGAATGTTTCAAGAATATTTTTCATACAGAGAATTTCAAAATCTTATCTGATTTTTATCTAAAATTTTCTTATGTAATTTTTGTAATAGTAAAGAAAAAAAAATGTATAAAGCGTACTTCTAAATGTTCATTAAAAGCTATCTAAAAAGCCACAGCTACTTTTTAATTGTTTTGGAATTAATTTTTTTGTATCTTAAGCGAAAATGATAGAGATAATTTTATTTTATTTATAATGCATTTCAGATAATTTTATTTAGAGTGTATTTATTTAATTGTGGCCTGATGGTTGAGTGACTAGTGTTCTGGCCCTCGGTACCACAGGGTTCAGTACCGGTGGTACCATGGGGGTTTGTAGTGGTACGGAATCCACTTTAAATCATAGATCTCTGTCTAATATATGACTGTTGGGCGTTGGGCTGACTTGGGCTTTACTTTGTATAACAAACTTTGCGCTATTATAGAAATTGAATTCCATGCAATCTGTGATCGTGCCAGTGGAGATCGCGATAAATCAGTTGGCCGGATTGTACTTTTATTTTCACTTTCATCGTACCGGATTGTACTTTCTTTTGAACTGGAAAAATGAGAGGTGGCTACGAAATCCTCAGATTTCACACTAGGGGAGTTCTTTCCAAGTTATGGTGGTAGAATGGGAACGCAGTGTATCATTCTACCTGTGAAACTCATTGAGTAAGTCATGTCAATATAAATTTATTTATTTTAACTAAATATTTATATCTAAACAAACTGAAAGTTACAAAAATTTAAATTAATTCAGGTTCCGAGTTAATAGTTAAAAAAAAAAATTCACGTTCATAATTTACGAATTTTGTAAATTGAAGCCAGGTAATTAATTATTTATCTTCAACTTCATCTGCATTTTAATGTAAAGTTATTATTGACTATTTACTTTTAATTTTATTTTGAAAGTATCTTGCAGACTATTTGAGACAATTCCTCATTTAACTTGTTGAATTATACATGATGTTTACTATTTTTTTTTATTAAGATTTATTTATGGGATCTATCTAAAGTTTTTATTTAAAATTCTTTTAAATAAATATTTCAGCAAAAAAGATTGCAAAAAAGAAAATAATTCATTCAAAAGTTGAAACTCTTTTCCTTTGGGAAAAGGTAGGGTTGTATAAGCTTTCCAAAATGCTTTTCTACTGATTTTGTTTGGTTAAATTAATTTTACACTATGTTTTATTCATGGAAAATGATTGAGATAATTTTATTTTATATTATTATGTATTTTCATAATTTTATGATTTTCGTACGATTTTATTTAGATTACAATTACAATGGCTCGATTTAAACTAGTCTCTTTGGCCCTCGATATTTACATTTGTAACCATGGTGTCATGGGTGCTTGCCATATCTGGCAGGAATCTCACTTTAACGTTCAGGTAAATACAAAGTTAATACGACTGTCACGTAAGACTTAAAATCCTGGGGTATTATAGAAATTTTTAATTTAAAAGTGGAATCCTTCCATGGATCTATAATTATACGTTGGCTAAATGTATTTTTATTTGAATGTCTCAAATTGTATGTGTGATGTTTACTTTTGACAATAAAGCTGTGAGTTTTATAACCTGGGCCTCAGTGCTCAATCAACTTTTTTGAACTGTTACGAAATTTTTTCCAACCTGCAGGCTACACACGAAATCAAAGGATCAGAATTTAAATAAATTTACATTCTCAATTAACAGTAAAAACAAATAATATATTTCAAAGTTATTATTATGATAATATTTATAATTTAAATTGAATTTGGATTTCATGTCAATATAAAAAAATTTTATAAATTTTAATTAAAATTTATATCTAAACAAACTGAAAGTAACAAAAATTTATAATTAATTCAAATTCTCAGTTAATAGTTGAAAAAAAATCACGTTCATTCCTTTACAAATTTTGCAAATTGAAGCCAGATAATTAATTATTTATATTGAACTTTATTCTACATTTTAATGCAAAGTTATTATTAACTATTTATTTTTGAATATTTTGAAGTATCTTTCAAGACTATTTGAGACAATTCCTTCATTTAACTTGCTGAATTATACATTCTGTTTATAGTTTATTTTTTTTTATCATGATTTATTTATGGGAGACAAATAATGTAATAAAGTAATTCACCTTAATTTATGCCCATTTTAAATAAATATTTCAGCAAAAAGCGACGCAAATAACCGAAGAAAATACATTCATTCAAAAGTTAAAACTCTTTTTTTTTTTTTTTTTTTTTTTTGAGAGAGAGTAGGTTTGTATAGTTTTTCAAGAGAAACTTTTTCCAGTGATTTTGTTTGGTTAAATTTTTGATACATCCCTATGTTTTATTCATGGGTTTGATAGTTTTTAGACTATTAATAATAATAGTTTAATAGTTTTACGACTATTAATTATAATTATGTTTCATAATTTTATGATTTTAGTACGATTAAATTTGAGATTACAATTACAATGATTTAAGGATTACAATGATTTAAAAATCATTCTATTTGAATTAATTATTTACATTTGTAACCATGCTTCATCCTACCCACTGGCAAGAGCGCTCCTTTTGACGTTCAAGAGAAATATTCAGTTGGTCTACAGACTCTCACCGGAGAGGAAATATATTCCGCACATCCTGGGCGTAGCAGAGTATCGGGTTTTCGGTTTAAAAGTGGAATCCTTCCATGAATCTATAATTATACGTTCCTAAATGTATTAAATATTGAATGTCTCTAATTGTATGTGTGTGATGTTTGTGCGTGTGACAATAAAGCTGTGAGTTCTATAACCTGGGCCTCAAGTATCTCAATCCAACCCCACCAAGTTACGATACAATTGCCCAACCTGCACCCTACACACTTAAATAAATTCAAAGGAGCACAATTTAAATAAATTTACATTCTCAATTAACAGCTAAAAACAAATAATATATTTCAAAGTTATTATTATGATAATATTTATAATTTACATTGAATTTGGATTTATTACCAATTAAAAATTATCATATAAATATTTAATTAAAATGATTCAAACTGAACGTAACAAACATTTATATTAATTCAAATTCTCAGTTAATAGTTAAAAAAATCACGTTCATTCATTTACAAATTTTGCAAATTGAAGTCAGGCAAATAATTATTTATCTTGAACTTCATCTACATTTTTAATACAAAGACATTATTTAACGAATAGAATTCAAAGTTACAAAGTTATTATTTACTTTTTAACTTTATTTTGAAGACTCTTTGAGACAATTCCTTATTTAACTTACTGAATTATACATGCTGTTTATACTAGTAGTTTATTTTTTTTTTTTATCACGATTTATTTATGGGATATAAATAATGAAATAAAGTAATTCACCTTAATTTATGCCCATTTTAAATAAATATTTCAGCAAAAAAAAGGACGCAATAACCGAAGAAAATACATTCATTCAAAAGTTAAAACTCTTTTTTTTTTTTTTTTTTCAGGGAGAGGTAGGTTTGTATAGTTTTTCAAGCGAGACTTTTTCCAGTGATTTTGTTTGGTTAAATTTTTGATACATCACTATGTTTTATTCATGGGTTTGATCTGAGAAAAGAGGCCCTCGTGAATTCTTTATCCAGGTTATATATTATTATGATAATACAACCCACCAAAAAAAAAAGAAGAAAAAAAAAAAAAAAAAGAAACGCAGGCAGTCTTTTTTGGAAGGATAAATTGTACAATTTCTGCTTTTACATGTACGCATACCTTTCTTAGATCCAATGATGGGATATTTCATAAATACAAAATTATGTATGTAGAGAAGATTAAAATATGAAGATGATATGACTTAGAATGTTTGATTGATCACATTCGTGTGTTTGTCAAGAATATAACAGGCATTGAGAAGAGATTTTGATTTATTTGAAGATAACAGAAGAAAATGGGTAAGATTGTTTTCGCAAAAATTATAAATATGGTAACAGATCAGTCAACTGTAATGTTTACCTTTCACGTTCAGCGCATAGACCTGTGTTGAATGTTTCCAAGAATAATTTTGATAGGGTGAATTTCGCATGATTAGTTAAAATCTTATTTGATTTTTTTCTCTAAAATTCTCTTGAATGGTTTTTGTGACAGGAGCCTTGATCGATACTGGTCGTGTGACTGGCGCTCTGTGCCGCAAGTTTCGGATTCGAGTCTCAGAGGTGCCATGGATGTTTGTAGTGATTTGGAATCCACTTTAAATCATAAATTCTGGCCTAATAAGACGATAGAGCGTTGGATGTTAGGCTGACAACCTTACCCATTAAAAGAAAATATCTCTTGCCTCGAATTCTGCTGCTAGTCAGACGGAATTGACCCACAATTGGGCTGTTATGCCTTTGAAAAGAATTTTTGTAATACTACAGATAACATAATAATGTTTAAAGCGAATTTTTAAATGTATATTAAAAGCTAACTTAAATACTGCATTTCCTTTTTAATTGTTTTGGAATTAATTTTACTCTATCTTAAGCAAAAATGATGGAGATAATTTTATTTTATTTATGATTTATTTCAGATAATGCTATCTGGAGTGTATTTACTTAACTGGGGACCTGATGGCCGGTGACTACCTTTTTGGCTTTGGTTACCACAGAGTTCGATTCCCGACGGTGCCATGGATGTTTATAGCGGTTCGGAATCCACTTTAAACCTTAGATCTCTGTCTAATATGACTGTTGAACGCAGGGCTGGCAACCGTACCCCGTGAAAAGAAAAGTTTCTCCTCTCTCGAAATCTGCTAGTAGGCAGATGATCATGGCCCAACATGGACTGTAATGCCAGGGAGTTATTAATTCATTTAATTGAATTTTTCAGTTTTATTGTACATAAAGATTTTAATTTATATAAAAAAATTTGTGCCATTGCAGAAATTTGAATTCAATGGAATCTGTGTCCGTACAATGTAGTGGAGAGAACAATCAATCAGTTGGTCGGATTGTACTTTCGTTGGACTGGAAAAAGGGGGAGGGGGATGCTTATTCTATGTTATGGTTGGAAAATGTGAAAGGAGTGCATCATTCTTCCTGTGAAATTCGCTGAATAAATGCGGAATTTAATCTGCCAATAGGCAGACGGTCTTGGCCCACCATGGAGCTGTTGCTCCAATGAATGAAAAAAAAAAATGTTGAAACTGCAACAAATATGCCTTTCAAATGGTGAATGACTAAGGTAAAATTACAAGCATTTCAAAACAAGAGCCTTTTTAGTTGTTTTTTAAGATTTTTTTTTTTTTGATTCTTGAAATTTAAAAGCTGCAAGTCTCCTTGCTAGTTATTGTGTCTCTCCTTAAATGTAATAATCTTCTTGCAAGCTAACAACATTGAAAAGAATGTGGAATGAAGAATGAACAACAATGAATCGTTGTGTTTAAAGAGTTACAATTACAAATATATAAAAAAAAAATGGAATTTTTTTATTAAAAGTTTCTTTAATAGTTTACTTCTTAGTGCTCGTTTGGTGAAGTTGGATAAATATCTCCTTTGAATTTCGAATTAGATGAGTTGGAGTTCTGAAACTAACGTCCATCAAGTTTAATGGCCATATAGGTCTCCTGTTTGACTTGAGGATGAATTATTTGATACAAATTTCCAGATGATAGCCTTAGAGCGCGTAAGTTCCCGATTATCTGTGGCAAAATTTGGGTTCAACGTTAAAGCAAGCTCCATGGTACAATGCAATCTAGATAAACCTAAATGTTCTATGTCTTAAATTCACTGCAGCTAAAGTGCAGTTGGACACAATTAAGCTGTTGACATTCTTTGCAGTCTTTACTTTCAGTAACGATGGTTATTGTGACAATGAGTGTAAAGCGTCTCGAAACGGTGGTAAAAATTCACTGTAGGAGTTTTCAAAGTTTCTACTATACGATACACAAATGCAGCACGTTTATTTCTAGGAGTTCTTTTAGAAGGTCATGCGCCTGTTGGTAGGATATTCTACGCATTCATTAGTGGAACAAAGGCCCACCAACTCCCAACAAAAATGTATAGCTAACTGATGTCAATTATTTAATTGTAAGATAAGTGAAACGACTGAATATTTTGCATCTTTGCTGTTAAAATTACTTGAAGAAAGCAGTTTCTGAAACAATTTGCCCTTGTTACACGAATGACAGCCTTTTTTCTTCCTATTCAACTAATGATCTCCCAATAAGCGAATTAGGGTTAACAAAATATTCCACGTTCTTTTCAGTACCACAACGAATCTGTTAGGTGATTCTATGGCCCTTTTTCCTAATCTCCCACTAAGATAAAGAAAGGTAATCTAAAATTAGATGAAACAAGGCACATTCCAAAAATCCGGGCATTCTCTGCCGCAATACATAAAGTTCCCTTAACATTTCTGCACAATTGAATCGAAAGCGAATTAAGGTTAAAAAAATATTCCACATTCTTTTCAATAGCACAACGAAACTTTGGTGAATCTGTGCCCCTTTTTACAAATCTCCCACGAAGATAAAGAAAGGTAATCCAAAATTAGCTGAAATAAGGCACATTCTAAAAATCCGGGCATTCTTTTTGCTACAATACATAAGAGCCCTTTACCATTTCTGCATGTTACGCGCTGTTGTACTTCCGGCTGGAAATGGGGGAGTTTCAACACTTTGCGGCAGTATTTCTGGAATAGCGTTTCATCGCGCAGCGGTAAACAAGTTATCCCTCATTCGAAACGATGAATAATACTGGAGGACCCCCGACCCCCTCAAACCCAAACATACTCGGCTATGCAAAAGGCCATATACTTTATGAGGCGTGCAGTTTAAAGAGCAGACCCTGCAATGATGGGGGATCTATTTCGGGACGCTTTTGGACTTATTCCAGTAACAATGCGCGGTTGGCGTTGTTCATCTCCCAAAATCTTATGCCCTGCACAGAATTTTGAAGAGGATGGTGAATATATTGGAGGCAATGCACAACAATTTCGTCAAAGAAGTTCCCGAGTTTTGTTTCATCAGTAAATGCAGTGTATTGCCACCATAAATCAAAGAGCGGTAGTAAAAATTTCCAAGCAGTTTGTGTGTGGTTTTTATGTTCTGCGGATATATCAGAACATAACAATTGCTGTATAGGGTGAAATCTGATTTTTGTCTTCAATTTTTATGAAATGGAAAGAAGGCCGATTATGCTACATTTCTTTAAATTGCTTTCACTGCGGTTGTAAAGGGGATTATGCTTTCAAAGTGAAAAATGAGGTATTTTAAATATTGTCATATCATACGTAAAGAAACCGATATGTGGGACATGTTTGGCAAAACAGCATTCAAATAAATAATAAAAAAATGAAATCTTAAAATTTTGGTTATAGCAGAAAGAATGTATTATCTCAAGGAAATTATTAATCTTAAATTTATAATTTAGAAATACACTAATGAGTTGTAACTAGTTGTAATTAGTAATTAGTAAAACGTTCAGTTTTAAGAAACAAAGTAATAAATTTTTTTCAATTAAATAATTTAATAATTATACGGTATATATTTTTAAATATTATACTTACAATAAGTATTATTTTTTTTTTATATATAATCGCAATTAAGATAATTATTTTGAATTTAAAAATTCCTTAATATTAATTCCTTGAAAGAAAACGAATGTTTTAATTCTATGTATTAGAATTCTTTAATATTTTCCTTAGGATTTCGTATTTAATTGAATAATAAGAATTATTAAGGGTATTTGTGGAGTGGGAACTACAAGACAATTTCCATTTCATATTGATCTAAGTCCAAAACAATTTTATTAAAGATTCATATGCTCAAATATTCAGAATTTAATATATACAAAATAATTTTCTTAAATATATTTTTAAAATACATTTTTTCCTTATATTCAATTATTCTATGAAATGTTTTCATTGACTTTAAATACATTCTAGAAATTATTTTATGGCCCTGAAGATAACCTATTAACAAAAATTATCAACCTATTCTTCTTCATTGGCGTAATAGCGCCAAAGTGGGCCAAAGGCCGTCTGCCCACTGGCGATACAAGAGACGGGGTAGTGTTGTTATCCCCATGCCAAACAGTCATATTAGACTGGTTCCTACGGTTTTATGTAGATTATGAACCTCTACAATCCTCCATGGCACCGAACTCCAGTCACTGGGTCATGATAGTAGATGGGCCGAGATAATGGGTGAGATAGTACATTGGGACGAGATAGTAGATGTATTTAGTAGATGGCCGAGTAACTAGCGCTCTGATGCTCGATACCACAGGGTTCGGGCCATGAATGTTTGTAGTGGTTTGGAATCCACTTTAGGCTGTAGGTCTTTGTCTCATATGACCGTAGAGAGTAACAGAACCCAATCAGACTTCTTCTCACCTACATCCTTCCCACACTGTAAATGGGCAACGCAGCTGTAGGTACAGCAATGTGGTGTGGTGTAGTAGCAGTCACTAGGCCATACAAGATCTAACTATTATTCTAATAAAAGAACGTAAATTAGAATTCCTAAGTAATATTTTTGCTTTCTTGCAAAAACATAGCTCTGTTGCTCTTAGAAACAATACATTCCTCTTTATTGTTTGTTGAATTTGTGACTTTCTGTAAAATTAATTAATGTCTACCTCCATACTTTGTTGTACATTGTAACATAATTTTATATTTTCTTTTCTTCAGATTAGTGTTATTATTTTTTTTTTCTACCTTAACTTATCTTCTACCTAATATTATTATTACTATTTTATAATATATTATGATAGAATAATATTATTTTAACTACCTTATATTATTATTATTATTATTATTATTACTACTATTTACTATTGTCTTCTACCTAAGCCTTATATGCTACTTTTAATACTTTTTTTTTCCTTATATGTTTTTTTTTTTTTCAAATTGTCTACCAATTTTTGACATGTATTCTTGTATTGTGTGGAAATAATTTGTGAATACTACTTATTGATATAAGCTTCTTATTTTGTGCGGAATTCCAGAAGATTGCATGCAAAATAAAAAAAGATATCCAGTAAGATTTTGGATTTGCAAGATATACATATAAAGGCGTTGTCGAGAGGGAAAATTTCCCTTCGCGGATGGGACTTTTTCCCTTTGGCTACTTCCCAAGTAACCTGGCGGCGAAAGAGAAGTGTGAAGTGCGGGTTATTTATAGAGGACTTTTTCCGACCGGAGTGCAATTTTGGCTGGATTTCCAACCACTTGAAGAAAAAGTGCATAAAAACAGGTCAGCAGTTTCCATATAAAATGGGGAAAATCAGTGTGGACATTTTATTATTCACTTGCTCCATGGGACGGAAAATTCGGTAGGGTGGCACTTGGTCTGAAATTTTGTGTAACGCATAAAATACAATGTAACAACATAAACCAGACTTTAGTAACTTTTTTTCTGTATTTGTTTTTTGGCTGTCACAAAGTAATAAAAAAAAAGTTTTTTTTTTTTTTAGTTTGTAATAAGAATGATTTTATTGGAACTGTATATTACATTTTCTAAAAACTGTATTAATAGTAAGACCATAGAGAATAGAGCGTAATATCGTAATAAAAATTCAAATATAGTATAAATTCCGCATATTTAAAGGAAATTATTAAATAAATTTAATCGAGCTGGAATATTCGTTTGCATTTTAAATGCTAATGTAAAATCAAAAATAACTTTAGTTCTTTAAAAAATTAAATCAAGATATGCTTATAAATATATGTAATAATAATATCCTGGACACCATTATGTATAATTTTAATTTATAAAAATAGAAAAAAGAGGATTAAGAAATGTCTTAAATAGATTAATTTTTTTCATAAGCTATTGTTCAATTTTAATCATATTTGGGAAACTTTTTCTCTTTGCTACATTTCACATCATGTTCTGGTGGGAATATTTTAATATGTACTTATTAGATATATTAAAATGCAAATCTGAAGATGGATACATAGGGCATATCTTACAATAGGGATTAGTGAAATTATTATCAGAGTGGTATTTTCGTTAGCCGCATGTCTAATCAAATTCACCCAGAATAAAAAAATTACATAGAAAATACTCCAACCCAGATATATTGATATTAATTAGAACTCACAAATAATGAATTATGAAAACTCAAAATGAATATATTAGAACTCAAAATGAATATAAATCTCGACTTGAACCTCAGTGGTTCTCCTCTCACCATACGTCAATGAGCTGTTTGTGGCATACTTAAGTACTTAAGGAAGCGAGCCCACTGATGTTCAATAATAACAACAAAGAGGAACTTCAAAGGTAACACACGATTCAGGAGGTTGCTGGTTCAAATACTCTGGCCTTATTTATTTCAGAGTGGTCGTAGCTCAGTGTTAACGTGCGTGTCGCTCGCGAGCATTAGGGCTGGTGTTCCATCTGCTGGCGGTATTGTTGCTGTAGACACCGTTTCCAGAAACGAGAAGACTCGATGGCGTTTGTGTTGTTCACAATCTTGCCTCGTGAGTCGGACTGCCTGGTGGTATTTTCCCCTGTTTTCTCCCATACGATACGCAAATGAGGGGTAGTTCATCACAACAGAAGCTACCCATTTATCTTCATCCATTAGCAGATTACACATGGTATGTCCACCATGCGCTGCCGGACACTGAGGATTAGTCACAACAACAAAAACATGTGTTTCAGTCACTGCTTTCAGAAGCGAGAAAATACGATGACGTTTTCTGACAGCGTGTAAGCATCTCGCATCAACTTTCAAGCTGTCTTTCAGATTTTTTTCTTATGTGAAAAAGAAACGCAGATAGTTACTTATAAAAGTCCTCAAGGTGAGCATCAGATTACCTTTACCAGCGATTGGCTGTTCAGGACATACTTAAGCAAAACATGAATTTCCTAATATACAAGAGGAAAAAAATACAAAAATACAAAATGCAAACCCGCTAATATGGTAGGGAAATTAAAATTGTAATCAGGAGAAAATTCTATTTTTTTGTGATTTCACCCAAAATAGAACACTGAGTGTCATATATGTATACCTATTTTCACTCCAACACACATAATTTTTTTCAATAACGTAGAGGACTGGGTCATATTGACCATCTCTCTGCGAGCAGCCCTGTACAAACTAGCCTTAAAGAAGGCGTGTCTTGTGGACAGCACTGACAAACGCTGTTACTCATTCAAACATCCATGACACCGCCTGGACTCGAACCCTGTGGCACCGAGCGCCAGAGCGCTAGACACTCAGCCGTCATGCCCCTAACCCACAGAAAATGAAAAGAGACTACTTACTCCCTGAATTTTAGTATGACAGTCTATAATTGTTATACCACTTAAAAGTGTTATAAAAAGTTATAAGTGTATTATTTAATACACTTAAAGTGCAAAAGCAGAAAAACAAAGCAACCAAAAGCAGAAACAATGGTTCAAATTCCTCCCATACATGCAGGAGATAGTTACAGATATTTACACTTTTTTTATAGAGTACTTTATTTACTCATTTACATTGCACGTGATAATAAATCAAAAAGAGATTTGTCTAAGTGAAGTAAAATCAAGATCATAAATTCATTAATGTCTTGAATGGTCCATGCCAAAGCCTTAAACTATAAAAAGTTTGAAAGTTTGAATGCAGTTTTAAATCAGAGCATTCCATTAGTTAATTAATCAGCAAAGCAAAGTACTGTGTACACCCAAAGTACAGTGCATCATCCCCAAAGAGTTCCATAATGGAACGGATCATCTAATTGATCCTCTGAAAATTTCGCCCCACAAAAGCTGAAATTGAGATTCGATTATGCCAAGTTGATTAAGTTTCTTTTCTGAAGTATTTAGTGCAATGAAGTTCATGGAATAATTAGTTAAAAGGAAGTCAGATCTCTGAAATATAAAATTAGCTGTTATACCGCAGCAGTATAAATCTAATTTAGTTAACAAGCTAATTATAAATTTTAAGCCAAAGAATTATAGTTAATGCAATGAGCAAACTGCGAATTTTATGTGTTCAGGAGAAGGTATTTTACTTGTGCAGTAGATAATCTGCAGTGATAATGTACTTTTGGAAATAAATATCTTTTATAAAAATCTTTGATCACAGTACTTCATTCATTATAGTGCCTTTTATAATGAATGAGTAATACTAAGTCAATCACATCTTATCAGTCTAAGCCACCTATTTAATTTATAATGCTAAAATCCTAACGGTAAAAGAATATTATCTTCAATTAAAATTTTTAGTGCAGGGGTCTGAATGGCCGAGTTGCTAGCGCTCTGGCGCTCGGTACCACAGGTTTCGGGTTCGAGTCTCGGCGGTGCCATGGCTGTTTGCAGTGGTTCAGAATACACTTTTAAAAGTAGGTCCCGGTCTAATAGGATCGTAGAGCGTTGCGGGGGCATTGTTACTCCGCGTCCGTGGCTTATCTTCAAGTTACAAGCACCCCTGGGTAATGCAAACTGAGTACGTCTGTGCAGCACTTGCCTTACGGCATCCAAGACCAAGCTGTCTGTGTTTGCCAGCTGCATTAGAAAAAAAAAAAAAAAAAAAAATATTTTTAGTGCAATAAATTAAGAAAACAGCTGACATTTATCTCTTGATATCATAAGTTAAAAATGTCGTTACAATAGTACGAAGAAGTAAATCCATTTACTCAAGCCTTAGAAATCATTACATCATTTGTTTACAAAAATAAGTAACTTTCTATTGCAGTCTATACTTACGTATTAGAATTTTCTATTTATATGCAAGCAATCTTTTTGACATGATGGCATAGTGAGGAAAATACAAAATTGGTCCTGTGTCGAGACTGCTTCAAATTTCTGCGTTATCTAATGATTAGAGTATATCGAAACGATCCATACGTAAAAGCTAATTATTATTTTTAAACACATTTTAATTAAAAAATGTACAGGAAAAAATTTATATACATTGCAATTTTCTAAATATATTTTTTAATTCTAGAGCAATGACAACAATGCTAAGCATTACATAAACATTAAAAACTCATAAAAAGAAACAAAGTTCCAACTGAAATCGAAATTTAAAAGGCATTCTTTTTGAAACATTAAGCAAGTTAAATAAAATCAATATCCTTGATTAACCAACATAAACCACAAAAATTATAACTGCAATAAATTCAATTACACTGTTACAGTTAATATACTGATTATTATTTTTGTTTGATCGAAGTGAAAAATATTTGAAAGGAAATGTTACACTGTGAATAAAACTACGAAAAAATCTAATAATAATTTTCGAACAAGTAATTCATTTAGCATAAAGAGATTTTCTACTTGTAGATAATATTCGTCGCCGTAACATATTCATTACATATTTCTTCTTCTTCTCCATTGGAGCAAAGGCCGTCTGCCTGCTGGCAAATGTGTTGCAAATTTAGCTGTCAAAAATCTTGTAATAGAAAAGATATTCCGTTTGGTGTATTTTTTCAGCGTGCGTGTCTATGTAGAGAGGGAATATCTTCACATAGCTATTATGAAGAGGCTTTTTTTCCTACGTTTTTCTACCATCTATTGATCATCATTCCCAACGACATTATTACCTAATTAATGGTATAAAATGTTAAAGTTTTCTTAAACATTTAATGTTTCGATCTTTTACTTGCACTTATATTAAGTGGAATGCTAAAACAACGCCGAACTCAGCAATTTTCATGTCAGATTTAGCATTGTTGGTGGGGGTGTTTCATTATAAAATGATGTGCTGAAGCCCCATGATGATTTCTAGGAAATTGCTTAATATGACGCATGTTAACACCTTTATATAATATGAATGTGGGAATATATTATAATAAAACATTTTCTTAACACATCTCTATTTGCATATAACAATGATATTTTATATTTTACATTTAATTGAAGATAATTGCAGCATGCGTGTGTGTATAGGGGGCGTATCTTCATATAGCTGATATGAATAGTCTTGTTTTTATACATTCATCAGCCATCTACTGGATATTCTTTACACTATCAGCGACGTTATTACCAAGATAATGGTATAAAATGTCAAGAATTTCTGAAATATTTAATGTTTCTAATTTTAACTTACACATATATTAAGTGGAATACTAAAATAACGCCAAACTCAGCCAATTTTATGCCAAATTTAGCATTGTTGGGAGGATATTTCACCATAAAAGATGTGCGGGAACCCCATGATGATTTCTAGGAAATTACTCGTTAACATACTACAGAATATTGAGCAATTCCCTAGAAATCATCTGGATGTTTGTTAGTGGTTAGAATCCACGTTAAATTGTAAGTTCCTGTGTAATTACCCTAAAGTGTGCACAAAATGACTGTAGAGCGAAAAATTAAATTAAACTAAACCTAGAAATCATCATGGGATTTCAGCACATCTTTTTATAGTGAAATATCCTCACCAAAAATTTGGCATGAAATTGGCTGAGTTTGGAGTTATTTTAGTATTCCACTTGATATAAGTGTAAGTAAAAATTAGAAACATTAACTTACTTTTTAAAGATGTTTATATAATATAAATGTGCAATACATTAATATAAAACATCTTAACTCATCTCTATTGCATATAGCAATGGAATTTAAAATTTCACTGGCAATTGAAAATAATTGCATCGAAATTGAAAAGAAGAAAACAACTGAACTGGAACTATAACTTCAAAGGCAATAAAGCAATATCTGAAATTAACCCTTCGCCGTCCAAAGCTCTGCATATCAATTCTAACGGAACGAAGAGCAGCCAGCAATGAAAAGGCCAAGAATAGATTTTGATCAGATTCAAACGTTGGTATTTAGTCAACTAAACTCGAATGCTTCGAATTCATATTTCCTCTTTGATTTAAAGCGAATGGGATCTAATTTAAAGTCAGGTTTGACTTGTTGAAACTAGTTCGGCTCGAAAGCAATTAAAAGTTAAGGAAACTTAATCTAAATTTGTTCAGAGACAGAGATGGTACGGTCAATTTATAAAATTTTCTTAATGAATTAAGCAAAAATAGTATGCTTTCATTTAAATTAATAATTGTAGTTGATAAATATATGTCTATAGTAAAATATTTATTAGATATATGCATTTGATTCTAAATTTCATGAATTCCTGTAAAAGTTCGGATGGAAGATAATTTATCAAATTATAATTTTATCAGATATTGCATAATCTAAAACTTTTTCAATAATTATTACAGTAAAATAAGGACATGTTTCTTTCATTTTCTATGTGAGGGGAAGATTGGATGATTACTCTCCTAAAACTTTTTTTACACTTTTGAGAAATCTTCCTGGAAGCAACGTGTTTATAGCAGAACAATGCGTTCTGAATTAAGCAAAAATAGTATGCTTTAATTTAAATTAATAATTGTTACTGAGAAATAGTAATAGTAAAATATTTATTAGATGTACGCACTTGATTATAAAAATTATAAATTTCTTGAATTCCTGTAAACGTTTTAATGAAAGATTATTTATTAAACTATAATTTTATCAGATATTGCATAATCTAAAATATTTCAATAATTATTACAGCAAAATAATGACATGTGTCTTTCATTTTCTATGTGAGGGGAAGATTGTGTTTGTGGGAGGTTGCTCTCTTAATTTTTTTAAATACTTTTTGAGAAATCTTCCCGGAAGCAGTGTGTTTATAGCAGAACAATGCCTTCTAGAAGAATTTTAGGAGTATTCTTTCTGCATTTGAGTGTCATATAAGAGAAAACTAAAAATACACCAGACATAGTAGCAGATAATTTTATCCAGACTTTGCCAACCTACAACAAATGTACTAGTTTTCTCAAAGAATGACTGTGTCAAAAGTAAATGTATCGCAATCGGAATTGAATCTTTTGAGTACTAGCTAATGTACTACAATTTAGATTCAAATAGGGCTGTGAATGGATAGTAAAGTAATAACTCTTTGTTCTGTTATTTGCTTTCTTTTTAAATGACTAATTTTCCCAATTTCTTGCTTTTGCGTTGCGTTCGTAAGAACATTTTAATTACACATTTGCTCATTATTTATTTAAATAAAAACATTTTTGATTAAAGTTGCTTTCGGAAAAGCTTTCACGATTTATCTTAAATTGTTTTAAAATTTATTTAATTTCATCTATTTCACCTTAAGAACTGTCAAAAAAAACCCATAAAAACTTTAAAAAACCAAACTCAATAGTAGCCTGTGGGGCAACTTTCTCCCATATTTGAGGTGCAATTCTTAATGTGAAAAAGTTGACAATAAAGATTCATGATTTTCCCATTATTCACATCAGGGGCCATTTTTCCAGACTTAATAAAATTTCCTTACAATTAAACAGTTTCAGAAGTATAGGTGTCCTCATCTCGAAACGACAGAACTTTTTTGCGTTGTAACAAATTGGATAAACCTTTTATAACCATAGATATCATTGTAGATATAGTTAACCAATTCAGTTAATGACACGAGCCTGATTTTATTGGCTATGTTCTGTTGATTGTTAAACAGTTTGTTATTAGTAATATGATTGCACCTTTTCTTATTACAAAGAGTATAATTAGAAATTTTAAAGAAATTCGATAATTTTTCTAAGCAATTCTCGTCATTTACGTCATAGAATTATATTTAGTTCAGAAACATTGAAACTGATTTGTACATTTTTTATGTCAAGCAGTTCAACTTATTATATAAAAAAACCAATACAAAATTAACCAATGCTGCTCATGACAAGAGCCTGGTTTCATTGACTATGTTTTGTTAACAGTCAGCCAGCTTGTTATTAGTAGTATGATTGGATCTTTTCATGTTACATAAAGAATAATTATAAATTTTTAAGAAATTAGATATTCTGGCTAAGTACTTCTGGACATTTACATCACAGAATTATATCTATTTTGGAAACATCGATACTGATTTGTATATTTTTAGGTCAAACAGTTTAACTTATTATATATATAAAAAAACAATAAAAACTAACCAATTCAGCTCATGACAAGAATCTAATTTCATTAGCTTTGTTCTGTTGACCGTCAGACAGCTTGTTATTAGTAATATGATTGGACCTTTTATATTACATAAAGTATAATTAGAAATTTTTAAGAAATTCGATAATTTGGCTAAGCACTTCTCGTCATTTACATAATAGATGTCTATTTCGGAAACATCGATACTAATTTACACTTTTTATGTAATGTTAATAAATTTTCAATGCATTCATGTTTAATTGCTGGTACGAAATTCGATTTTATATTTTATACGTCCATTCAGAGATAAACAAATACACAATAAAAAAGGACATTAAAATATGAGATATCGCAACATTATCTGCAATAAGGTGCATTAGAATTATTATAGTTGCGAATTAGATATCCCCAACAGCGGAGGAGTGCTCTATATGGCTGGGAGTAAATATTCTCCAGGAGGCGGTAATAATATTTATCTCTCTCAAATAAGCTGAGTCAGGTCCCAGCTGACTTCACGAGATTAATGAAGATAGAATAACGTCTCTCGATTGGCTTAATGGGAGTTCTGTTTTCATTTTCAGCCACAGATAACTTCTAGTTGCACCCTAATGCTGCTATTTCAAAACCTATATCGTTCTAAGACATTAAAATATAAAGATTAAATAAATTAAATGATTTTTTAAATAATTAATTTGTTTTAAAAAAAAGTGTAATTTTTCAATATATTATAATTTATATATATATATATTTTGTTGAATATCAATAACCTCGTGTCTCACTAATATACGCCATTAACAATCCATCGATGGGACACATTTCTTTCCGGGAGGACTTTTAGGGGGTAACCGTCTCACATTTTCTGTCGTGGCGAAGAAAATCTGGAAAAATACCACAAGAGGGCATGGATGTTGCTAGATTAATCAGGAATGAGTGAGCTAAATCCTCCGCAAAGCTTGTCCTATTTATCGTAAATTATTAATTTTATGTACAAAGAACTAAAAAAAAAGCAGCTGGCGCACAAGTCTTTTTGATCGTATGTAAACTCTTATTAATTGGATGTGAATTTTTATGTGAACTGTTATTGAATTGATATGAACTATTATTAACAGAATTGTTGGAGGACTATGTCGATCTGAAGGCATGCTTGGATTTCTAGCCTCAAGCATCTAATATTTTTAAAGTTCTTTTGTATAAATTTTTATTGTCAAAAATATGCTTGTTGTAGGTTGTATATAAATATTTTCATGCTATAACTTTATTTTAATTGATAGATTGCAATAAAATTTAATATCGGAACATTAAAACAAGGTGGCTAACAGAATAATATGTGTTATAAACCTTTATCATGAACACACATTTTAATTATTGATTTTAAAAATGGATTACAAAAGTAAAAAAAAAAAGTGTTTGCTTAAAAAATAAGAAAACAAATTTAATATTAAATTAAAATTTAAGAAATTAATGTAAAAGATAAAACGCATAACAGCAATAAAAAAAAAAAAAAGTATCAATAAATCATATGAAAATAATAAATTATGTTTATCCGTTATCGTTCAAAATTGAAAAAGGAAAATAGATAAACACAATATCCATAATTTTATGAGTAATAAAAAAAAAAAAAAAACCATAGATTTCCAAACGATTTTAGAAAACCGGTAATAGAAATTTAATAAAAAAAGTACGTGAAAAAATGATAAAATAAATTAAATTAAAAAAATATTTCCAAAATATTTTATAAAACACGCGAAAAAAAATATATGGATTTCAAACGAACACGTGAAGGAAATTTAATAAAAATCCGTGAAAGAATGAAAAAAATAAATGATTAAAAATAAAAAAACTATAGATTTCCAAACGATTTTATAAGAATGAAAGGAAATTTAATAAAATGAAGAATGAAAAATAAAAAGCTATTGATTTCCAAACGATTTTATAAGACACGTGAAGGAAATTTAATAAAAAAACCCATGAAAGAATTAAAAAAAAAAATTAAAAAAACTATAGAATTCCAAACGACTTTATAAAAAGCACGTGAAAGAAATTTAAATAAACTAATGAGAATAATTCGTGAAAGAAATTAAAAAAAAAAACCAAGAAACGTTAAAAGTGATCAAGGACACGAAAAATTCCGCTACCGAAAACAATACTCATAATTTTATGAGTAAGAAGTCAAAATTATTTGAGAAAGGTTTGAATGATCGTTATCCGCATTTATTCTAACATTTAATATTAGAATAAATGGGGTGGCTGGAAATTGTTCTAAAGTATACTTTGGAATTTGATACGCGTTGTCGAATAATGCATTATGCAGACTTTACAAAGTCATAGTTGTGTCACTTCAATAATGATTAGTTTACTAAAATGAACTATTTGAGCTTGTTAGCACAGTCTTAAACAAACTGTAGTAATTGAAGTTGCACTTGGCTACGTAAATAAGTGATATGAGAGAATTATGTGGACAAGAGATCACGAAACGTCGGAGATCAAATAGTGTAAATTTAATGAGTTTAAATCTTGGCTGATGTTTAGATAATCCGTATGCTATGGTGTTCATAAGTAGCATTAAAATTGATGGTATATTCTAGGGTGCTAGAGGAGCCCCTTTACTAAATTGTAAACATTTCTCTCTCAAACAGTGAACTATTATGTGCTCACGAAAGTTCATTAGATCTTTATATATAATAAATAGTAATTATTATGTATCTAAATAATTTAACTGCACTCTTATAGTCATAGTCTTTGTAGGAATTCATACCATTACCGTAGAGGACCACTGTGTTTATGCATGTTAAATCAGTAGCCATCTACTGTCTCATTTGAAATTAAAGGAGTTTTGCCATATTGAGAATTAGAACATATAATAACTTCATTATAAATTTGATTTAAAATTAGAAGAGAATAATTCACCTATTTTCTCTTTAGATAATAGACAAATGTCCTCTTAAGGATATTTGTCTATTCTTACATAGAATAGACAAATATCCTTAAGAGGACATTTCATCTTTAGAACAAGTCATCTGTAGAAAATCTTTCCTTCTATGCAGAATTGATTGAAGTGTTCCTTTTTCTTTCGTCATTTTAAATTTACTGAATTTTTATTGGCCATTTGGAAATTATCTTTTCAGAAAAATCCAGTAGTTTGAAGAGAAATACAAAACGTGGAACATAAAAATTTTTTAAGTGTTTTCTTGTTGAAAATTATAGAAATGGTCATCAGCAAAAATATTCTTCTCTAGCTTTTGTAGAATTTGTGATTTAGATTTTTTGAATTTGTTGAATTAGAATAAATTTTGTGATTTTGTTTTTGTGAATTCTTGTCAATATGACTAATACGTACGTCTTTGCTTACTTTGCACATTGCAATGCAGTAGGGCATTTCTTTCTTAAGACTAATGTTTTTATTATATTTTTGTCTCAAAAAAGCGCTTTTATATTGTGGCATTTTCCCACGGGAAGAATCAGTAGCATTTCGTTCCTAGGAAAGATGACTGTAAATTCTTTAACCAGTACATAATAGCAATCTATCACTCAAATTTGATAACAGATAAGCAGTGTTGTGGTTGGTTATATTACATGCAATTAGGGTTTTTGTACTAATGAGTACAATCTGTCACTCAAACCTGATAGCAGATATGTATAATGAGATCTCCTGAAATTAGCGAATGTCTTTGCAACCTTCTCAGGTTGAAAGAACTACAGATTGAATATGAATTACACCATGAATTGTTGCATCGTGATTGATGACAGATCATGAGTTGAGAGAATGTCTACTACAATGAGAAATAAGGAAGCTGAACCCCCCTCTTGACGGATTTTTTTTTAAAGAGTGATGTTTGGAGAAGAAAGGAGAGAGTTTTGCGACGAGTCGATAAAAAGTGTTCTTTTCTCTTTTTTCTCTATTTCTGTTTGGAGTAAGAACATGTGGTTATGTGTATCACAGTGTGATAATTTAGGTCTGCCACCAGACCTGGTGAAATAGATTCGAGAACTCTGAAAATCTCTCGGTTCTTGGAGTGAATTTGTGCTTGTGAATCAAATTATCTATAATTATCATTTTTTTGTAAAAAGAGTTCTGTATATATACAAATAATGTTTGTAAATAAAAATTAAAAAGTGTTCCCACGAATCTGAAAGTGGCCCTCTTCTTGAAACCGTTATAGATTTAGTATAGGTCGAGTCGTTACAGTATGCTAGCTTTTATAAGCTACTTTTCTTCTTTTTTAATATACTTTCATTGTCCTTCTTCTTATTATTAATTTTTGATTTTTTAAAACTTTTTTTCTCACTCCATTTGTGCTTACTGTGTATTAGTATACTATGAGTAAAAATTTGCTGAATTTTTACTTTATCTTGAACCTCGAATTTTACTTGTGTACTTTTATATGCAATTTTTGTTATTTGTTCTTATTCAAAATGCTCTTTGTGATTGTGCAATTAGTACCAAAATTGATTGAAATTAAATTATACAATACAATTTTTATTCATTTGTGAAGATAATTTGTATTTAAATTAATTATAATGATAATTATAATAATGGATAATTAAATAATAATGATAATATTTCATCCGACAAAGCGGTTAACATTTTTTTCCAATCCTACCACATAAAATAGTACCTCCTTTAATGAACAAAGGCTTGAGATTGAAATTTTTCTTTTGTATCTGAAATGTCAAAACGGGAGCTTTGTTTTTTAATATACTTTGGCCGGTACATTTCGCTGAATTTTTTACTGATAAAATTTTAAAAATAGTTAATTTTGATGGACAAAAAATACACAATTAAAAACTATAGATTATGAAAAGGTTCATGAATTGTAGCTACACAATAGAAGGGAAAGAAGAGAGAAATAAAAGGAAAGCAATGCAAAACCAGACCTTTGGAACGTCTAGTTATCGCTAGACCATCCATGTAGCATCGATTGCTAGACTCTGAAGGTGTTGTTTGCAAAAGGAAAACCCTGAAATTCTTCTGATAGTTTCTCCAGAACACTACAATAATTTACGTATCTCTCAGCCCGCTTAGTGGCTGAGGCTCAACCGTTGGTGGTTTTATTGTCGACACTGTTTCAAAAACGAGGAAAATCTATGGAATTTGTGATGTTAAGCATCTTGTCTCGTTAGTCCGGATTACCTGTGAGAGTTTTCCCAATTTTCTCCTGTACGATACACAAACGAGATAGTTCCTCTTAAAAGTCCTCCCGGAAAGTCAATGCTCTCCTTCTTCAGCGACCCGGAGCCAAAGTGAGGCATTTACCAGCCTTCACGTA